>WEIS01067710.1:0-12806 GCA_013389965.1 Todus mexicanus | reverse complement strand
ATCATTGAGTCCAACTATTGACCTAACTCTAGGAAACACACGGAAAAGGAATCTTGATCCATTTTTAGCATTTTTCTGGGGAATTCTGTTTCTCAGGTGTCCTCTTGCTCAACCACAAACAAGCAGGGCCTCCTGGATTTCATCACAGTGTCGTCTGCGGTCAGGATTATTGTCCACGTGTTCCAAGTGAGGGAAAATCGTTGCTCCTTGATTGAACTTGTCTCAGCAGACCATATAAATCTAGAGTTACTTCCTACTCTGAGTCCACAGACAGGCATCATCTCTTGTGTACTTGCAAGACCTGCCGCGTCTTCAGAAGTAGGATTTCTTTCAATTCTTCTTTTCAGAGGAAAGAGGAAGGGAGGGAGGAGAGGGTTAGAGGAGGGGAGCAGTGTGGTGATCCACAGCGAGATGAGGGTTTACTGAAACCTGCTCCGTGAAGTTGACCGGAGCTGGTCCATCACATGCCCTGAAAACGAGCAGGAAAACCGAGCTGGTGGCTCTGCAGGATGCACGAGGTTGGTCGTGGCGAAAGGTTCTTGACTTTTCCTTTCAAGAAAACCCCCAGTTCCTTCACAGGGCCTCCTGAGCGCAGGGAGGCGCAACCGTGGCTCGCTGAGGCTCCAGCAACTGAACAGGAACAGTTGTAGCTGGGAGAGGGCCAGAAGAACATCTCGGCAGTAAGAGGTTTTGTTGGTCGTTTCTTTCCTCGGAACGAACAAACGCTCGCGCCATTTGAAAGCGAAATTATCAGCTCTCATTTGCTTTGCTAATGCTCGCTTTGTAGCGCTGTGCCGCGCACAGAGGGCTTGTGCTTCCCGGGTTGTTTTTCTCAGCTTACGTGGAAGAATTGAGAGCGCCGAGCGTCACCGAGTGTTTAATTAATGGAAGCGGGGTCGATGATTTGCCGGCCCGATGCAGCAGGAGTGAATGGTTCTTGAGATCGCAGCCCTATTGTCTCGCTTCTCTTCCTGTTGCGATAATTTATGATCCTCGGCGAGGAAGTTGGCGTTTGTGTTCTGAGCTGGCCATTTCCATTTCCTGGAGATCAGCAGAAAAAGGAATCGGGTGAAAGAAACTCAGCAGCGGGAAGACAACGGCGCTGCCGGGAGATCCCAGGAGTTTCTCACCCTTGTTTCTGTTGCTTGAATTTCACTGATTGCAACTTTCCTGCTCTTGCCAAATTGCATTAAGCTTGGGTGGGTTTTTTTTATGAGCTTACGCTCAGAGAATCATGTTTTTCAAGCAATAATGTAAATGATCTGAGTCGTGTGGTAGTTAAGGTCACAAATAGTGTTTGGCCTGAGTTACCTCCTTGTTTTTTCAGTAGTTTCTCACCTCAGCTTCACATTTCCACACTTCTGTGAACCCCGGCGCTTGCGTTCCTCTGAGGGTGGTCGGATATTAGTGTGGAGCAAGTGATGAGAGCGAATTCTTTGCCTCCCAGTACATAACACACAACATGATGCAACCACTACTTCAATTGAGCGTGCTGGTGTTTGTCCCTAATATCCTGGTATTCCTTCGTAATTCCAGCCGTTTTCTGTGGCACGTTTCATTCCATACAACGTGTAACCAGAGTCCAATTAAACCTTGGGGAGAAATTAATCACAACATAACAAGCTACAAACAAACCTGTGGGTTGGCTTCGAGGGAGAACTCCCTCCTCTTTTGCGAGCAGGGCTGGGTTTTGGCAGCGACGGTCGCCCTGTTCCTAAGGAACAGGTTTGGGGAACTAAAACTACCTCAGAAAAGCTGGAGGGGGGTTTGTAGATCCAAACGTCGCCCTTTTGGCGCAGACNGCTGTGATAAAAAACTGAGTTTAATTTTCGAAGCGATACCGAATACTTGATGTTTTCTTACTGCTCTGGGTTTGATCGCTTCCCATCTCTCAGCCCCGAGAGATAAGAGGTTGCAAGTGCAGGTCGGGCTACAAAAAGGCTTGAAATGCTGCAGGGCTTTTTTCTTTTAATCCCTTCAAGGTTTCAGTCTTTCTTGTGGTTCCGATGGCATGTGAGAAATTAAAACAAAAGACGGCAGCCAGATGGTTCATCTCCAGGATCAGACAGATTAGAGTTTGGGTTTTGTTGTGTTTTTTTTTAAACAGGGAAAAGTTTACTAATACTTATTCTCTTCTGGAGTTTCTGCTTCCATGGAGCTCAGGCTTCTACCTTCTGCCTGCTTCCACCAGCGGGCAAAGAGCGGAATTAGAGCTGCTGCCAGGTTCAAAACCCCACAACCTCCCTTGTCCTTTCACTGACTATCAAACAGGACTGATGAAAAGCCTGATTTTCTGGCTTTTCACAGGGTGTGCTTGCTGGGCAGCAGCCTAGAAGCTGCCTCTGCTCATCCTCGCTTCAGCTTTTGGAGGTGGAGCTCCTGCCGTGGCTTCACTTTATTTGTTAAAAGCTCTTCTGAATTTGATTAAAGACGAGGCTCTGAATTTGTGCTTCGCCTTTGCCCCGTTGGTTGGGGATTAGCCCGTTTCGGCAGCCTGAGCTGGCTCTGTGGTTACAGAAGATTTTCCTGCACTCCAAGCTTCCCTTTTCAGGTTTTCAGTGGTTTGATATTCCATTTAGATAGCTCTTCTGATTCAAATTATTGCATTTAAATAGTGTGTAGCGCTGATCTCTGATCCCAAGGGAAACTGCAGAAGCTCAGTAATACTGAGGCTTTGAAATCCTAATGGGCTCGCATTTATTTGATTTCAGGGTTTGTTCATTGCTCTGTTCAGGTGAAAGTTCCGTGTCCCTGCAAAGCAAAGAGACCTCAGACTGAAAAATGACAACGTGGTTCACTGAATTTTCTCTCCTTGCTTTCAGGGGACATCACGCAAAAGGGGTATGAGAAGAAGAGAGCGAAGCTTCTGGCTCCCTATGTTCCACAAACCCAAGGTAAGTGCTGCTTTCAGCTGGCAGAAGAATTTGCCGTACCCTTGATGACTGTGGGGCTGTGGGATGGAGCTCTGCGATTTCACTGGCCAACTCTGAGCGGTTCCATTTCTAATAATTACACCTCGGAGCTTGCATGGATACCGTGAAGTCCCGGGCAGTGTTTTACCTCTAGTTCACTTGTTCGTGTTGAACTCCCGAGATTCCTGGTGCTTCCTGAGCTGTTTGGTGGGTCTCTGTGTGTTTCAGCACCGTGTGTGCCCTGGTTATATCTCCCCAGAGATAAATCACGTCCTGCTCCCTCCTCAGCTGACATCTCAAGGGCTTTGAATCCATTGTGAAGTGTGAAATCCTCAGAAATCATTCTTGAAACCTGCTTAATGGCTTAGCTGCGGAGCTGGTCTACGCTGTGTCTCTTCATCTTAATTCCCCGTTGGAGAAACACCCCAATTTTCATTAGTTATTGTTTTATTTTACCAGAGGAGCCGAATTCACGTCCTTCGTTTACATCCCCTTTCAATTCAGAGATCTTCGCAGCGGAGCCAGTTGTATGGCGGATAATTATATATCATTGTAAACCGAAGGACGTGCCTGAAAACGCGCCTAATAATTATTCTGGGGATGCTTACCCAAAATAATCGACGTTCCTGGTACGCCGAGATGCTTAATCATTAAAAACTAATGCTCCTGGCTCCGAGCTTGGGGAGGGAGCGGGGGTGACAGGCAGTCGTGATGGGACTTACTGTAATTCACTGAGACTGAGCTGCTGCCAGAAATTTAAAAAGAGTAAAGGCTAAAAGTGCGTTTATTGACCGTTAGTGCTGGGGAAAGCTCGGAGGTGGGGTGTTTTTCCTGCTGAAATTGCAGCCGTTCTCTTCGGGGAGTTGCTTGAGGAGCAGAAAAGGGCCCTGTGCTCACCTGGAGCCTCTCGAGGTCACGTTCTGCTCTGCTCTGCTCCATCCAGCTGCTCCTCAACTTCGTTCTGCTTCCGTATTCAACTAAAGCTGCCGCCTGTTCTCTCATCCGAGACTCGGTGGGTGCTTTCTACACCAGAGAGCAGCGTATTCTGTCGGAGTTAATGTCCTGAAGGTAGCGAGGCAAGCAAAAAATTGTTTTCTAGCCTTCAACGTTGAAGTTTTCTTCTAGACAGCTCTCCGAGGGCTGCCTCCCTGAGCCAGGATGCGATGGGAATCTCCGATGACTCGCTTCGCTGCCTTTGTATCAAATCTGCTTCTGTTATTTAAAGAAACCCGAAAGCGATGCACATGACTAATGCCTCTTGATGCCCTTTAGAAGGAGATATTTGTTAAGCAGGTTTTACAATCTCCCGGTCCAACGTGGAGCTTTAGAAGGGAACATGGGTTCCTTTCCTATCTTCAAGTGCCTTCTTGGCAGACTCGCTGTTGTCCCAGAGTCTGAAACTCCCCAAGTTGCTTTTCATCTGACGACCTGATCTCGTGCCCCTCGCTCCTGTCACCGCACACGCACGTTCGGTTTGTTTCAGACAACGGTGTTTAATTAGGAGGGGGGTAAAAAAAGCGCTTGGCAAGGCTGTCTGGGGCCCTGCCATTTTAATTGTCGCGCTTCTGAGAGCTGCAGAATGAGCCGAAGTTCAGGAAGAGACGCAGGCTGATGGGAGGTCATCAATTAAAGCAGCGTTTTGACGGCGCTCTGCCTCAGCCCTCCAGCTTTTTCTAGAGATCTTAGATCCAGCTGCTGCCCCTCAAGCGAGCTGGGAATCTCCAGTTGGAAAAAGTCACGCGTGACGGATTCAGAATCAGGTCACCTTGTTAATGAGCAGAGAATTAAGGTAGTCCACAACAACAAAAAAAAGGATTTCCTCGTGGCATTTAGTGCCTCACGTGTCTCAGAGCACCCCTCACATGTCTCAGAGCACCCCTCACATGTCTCAGAGCACCCCTCACATGTCTCAGAGCACCCCTCGCATGTCTCAGAGCACCCCTCGCATGTCTCAGAGCACCCCTCGCATGTCTCAGAGCACCCCTCGCATGTCTCAGAGTACCCCTCGCATGTCTCAGAGCACCCCTTACATGTCTCAGAGTACCCCTCACATGTCTCAGAGCACCTCTTACACGTCTCAGAGCACCCCTCACATGTCTCAGAGTACCCCTCACATGTCTCAGAGCACCTCTTACACGTCTCAGAGCACCCCTCACATGTCTCAAATCACCTTCCTGGTGCTGCCTGATATATTTTCTCCATTTCACAGATGGGAAATGAGACCAAGGTAGGTGTGACGACGTGCTGGGGCACGCCGGGCGTTATCATTTGGGAGATTCTTGCTGCTAAACCTGCGCTCCGTTCCCATTGCCTCTGGGGAGCTTGCCTCATTATTTGAGCGTTAAGGCAAGAGCGTTAATTACCTAAAGATACATGTTTTTCCTGGTGCGACGCTCGTTTTTGGAAGTGGAGCTGGCTGAGGTGATGGGGCTGTGACACCAGGCGCTGCTCCGCAGTTACGCGCTGGCTGCTGCACAAAAAAGGCTTGGAAGGAAGAACTCGGAGCAGCTTCCCCAGGTCATGCACGGGAAGTTCTGCTGCGATTTCACGGTTGCCTGAACCAGAGCAGGGAGGCCAAACGCGCTCGTCTCGGGTCACGCTGCTGAGTGACACCCGCGAGAGGACAGAAGCCACCCTGCCGTCACCTCTCTGAACGTGGCTAAACCCCAGGCGTGGTTTGTATTCCAGCACCTCGGGGAAAGGTGTTGGAAGACAGGAGTAACGTGCTTGTAAACCTGTTGAGATTGATATCGTTTGGAACGGATTGATCTGTGAATTTTAGCTGCTCAGCCGTGTTTTGTTGGGTTTTCTGCTTCAATCGCACCAGGTGGGAACATTTCTGCTCCCCGCCTGTTCCTGTTTCCCAGATTCTGTTACTTTAGTGTTTCAGCTCTTTGAAATCACGGCTCTTTGGAGGAGAAGCGTTTCTTCTTTGCTTCCCATGTGGGCTGTCCCATATTTCCCGTCTCAGAAGACCCTTCCTGCCACCCTGGACTGCAATCACCAGCAGAAAGAACTCTCAAATTTTGTGATTTTTTTTTTTTCTTCTTTCTCCCCCCCATCTTTCAGCATCACATTATTTCAAACAGGAGCTCGTGTGGACTGGTAACCAGTGATAAAACAGCTTTGTCTAAACCTGTAAATCACGCACACGTGCTCCAGCTTAGCGGTGTTGGGAGAGTTTCACCCATTTACAAGCTCTGACCTGCAGCTCCCACAAATAGGGAATTATTTTCTTCCTTACTCCATCTGAGGGGTATCAGAATTGCCGCCAAACCTTAGCTCTTGACTGGAGGAAATCAGTTTCTCCATCTTTGATACAATATTTAGGGCTAAGTCAGTGAAGCACCCAAATTCTTCCCTTGTACAGGGTAGAATTAAGCTCCATCCAGTTTACTCCTGTAAAAGTCTCTGCATTTTCAAAGCCTGATGAGTTCTCTGCTCTGACGACAGCAACCATCGCACCGCGGCTGTGCCCGCCGCTGGGTGAGGCTCTCCTGGGGTTCTGGAAGCTCTGGTCAGGCTGACTTGTAAACCCCAAGGACTTGAGGTCTTTATTTACTTGGTTTTTACAGGCTTAGAGCTTGAAAAAATGATCTTGTTACATCAGTCTGACGCTCGACTCCTGTTCAGCTCTGTGTGCAAACCAGCGGCATAACAGGTTTGCTGGCTGCTGCTCTTCTGGCCGGTGAATCCAGCACTTACTGCCCTTGTTATTAACGTAAACATTTATCCCTGTTGATGCTTAGAATGATTCTTTTAATCTTAAAATCTTTTTATGAAGAAAAGCCTCTGAATTTCCAGCTCCTCAAACCTCTTCGACAAAGCGCAGCAGGGCTCACCGAGCGCTTCTGCTTTAAAAACTAAAAGACAATTAAAAAAATCCATAGAATTCCTCAAGAGCAGATCTCAAGTAAGTTCTTCGTGTCACTGTGGATTTGGATCCTGCCAGCAAAAACTGCAGCGAGAGCAGGATTATCCCAGAGGGAAACGCTCCGTAAGTCACCTGTCACCTGCCAGGCTTGCCGAGGCTGCTTTTGTTGTATAACCATCGGTGATTTACTGCAGCTCCGCTCTTCCCCTCAGCCACGCGCCCTCCTGGGCTTCGTGAGGCTGCTCCAACCTGCGATTGTGTCACGGCAAAAGATTTAAACGGGGAGCTCGCTCGTGTCGTGTCGCTTCGAGACGCGTTTGATCCCGATGTAAACGCGACGCCGTGCTTGCCTCGTGTCGCCCCACGGAGCAGCAGAGACGCTTCCGCGAGGCTTAGGAGAGAGAATTGGATATGAATTTAATAATTCATTGGAAATAGTGTTAAATCTGCTGCTGACATCTAGTGGGTGCTTGAATTCATAAATACTCAAGTGATCAGAAAGCTTTTCGGCTCCAGCTGGGAAATTGTCTTGTCTTTGGATTGAAATAAACCTCTCTTGGGTTTATTAAGGCAATTATATTACGAAGGTGTTAAACTCCTTACTGATGAAATGTGTTCCAGAAGGACAGGAAGAGGACACAAACAAATACAAGCGAATATGGGGAGCAGTTTTTTTGTCCCTGGAGAATTTCTGATATTTTCTTTTTAACTAGAAATAAAGGTTCTAATTTTTTTGGCATGACAATTAAAAGAATCATTAATACCTAAGCTCGGTAGCTTAACCCCATTGAGTGTTGGTATCACGCTCAAACTACCTCAAATTCAAGGTGAAAAGTTCTGAAAGGGTTCCCAGGCCCCGTAGGAACGCTGGAGGTTGAGAGAACTTCCAGCAGTGATGCCCCCGTGGTCTTGATTTTTTTCCAAAGCCCTTAATGCTGCTCTAAGTGGATCGTTCATTTGCTGCAACGTTCAATTGACGTTCTGCTCTTGAAGGCGCAGGAGCTGGTTGGAGATTCCTGCAACTCGTTAGGTGTGATTTGCTGGTATTGTGAGTTCCCTGAGCTCCAGGCGCCTGCCCAAAGTTGTTTACCTAAAACCACACACTAAGAAAGTGGTGTAACTGGAATTGGAGGCCAGGATTTTGTGGTTTCCTCTTCGTTTCTCCAACCCTTTGGTAGTTGGTGAGAATCCATAAGCGGCGCGTATTTAGATGGTACAATTGCTGCTCTTTTTGCATGACTCCAGGTGACAATCTGAAGGTAATTACAGCTCTAGGACCTTTTGCTTTTCTTTTTAAGAAGGTTCCCACTGCCGCGCAGATTCATTTTAGGACTCCAGTAGCGACTATTCCATTATGTACAATGATAATTTCTTATCAGATCCACCTATTCCTGGGCAAACCCCAACTTTTCCAGGGTGGTAAAGCTACTCGCTTCTGGATGTGCTGAGAGGAGCCAGGAGCTGGACAACTAGAGGTCTGTTTGGGGTTGTAATTAATGCGAACGGCAGCGGCTGTTGCCGCCGGTATGTTATTGGTTTTCCTGTCAATAACACGCACTGGTCAGTGGAACGCTGAGTTAACAACGCATTTTTCTACGGACTTTATTTCCTTCTCTCAGAGAATTGTGGGCTGTTTTCTAGGGGTTGATCCAGCGTTACAGAAGGAATCCAGAACTCAGATGCCCGTTCCATCTGCGACTCCAGCCTCAGCAGCATCTTCATCATCCTCCTCCTCATCCAAATTTCACCGAGCTCGCTCGGGGGGAGCCAGAGATGAACGCTATCGATCTGGTAAGGGCAGGGGCAAGAGCTCACCTGGGATTCCTCGTGTTGAGGAAGAACCTACTGTGTCCTCTTAAGGAATTGAGCTTGAGTTTTGTCCACTGATCGAAGGTCCTACCTTGGTGGTTCTGTGTGAAGAGACGTGAGAGTTGTAAGAAAATATAGTCGTTGGGGGAAAGCCCTGTGAACTCAGGGGTTGCATAAATACAGGTGGCCAGCAGTAGTTGCTCATGTGTAAGCCTCGGTGCTCTCTTCTTCTTCCTCTACCTTTGTAAAACCAAGTCTCTGAACACCCGTTTTGCAGATATCCACACGGAAGCCGTTCAGGCGGCCCTGGCGAAGCACAAAGAGCAGAAGATGGCCCTGCCCATGCCAACAAAGAGACGGTCCACGTTCGTTCAGTCCCCGGCGGACGCCTGCACTCCCCCAGGTTAGGTTCTTGGTGTCTCTGTGGATGTTGAGGTAACATGACGCACTCAGAGCAGTTTCCAAGTCGAGAGGCCGCAGTGCTCAAGCTCTTCAGCACGTTTGTAGTGGTTTGTTACTCCTGCGGCTGTGAAAATATCCCCTCTTCTGGGAGCCGTTAAAGACTCAATCGGCAGGAGCTGAGCAGGCTTCCTGGACCGAGACTTCTCCCGTTGCTTCCCTCGCACCTATTTCAGTTGCATAATCCACGGTTTGATTTTGTTAAGGTTTAATACTCAACATACGGGAAAAGGATTTGCACCGAGGTTTGTTTCTGGGTAAGGGCCTTGCAGGGGGTCCTGTGGGATTCCACAACCTGCAGGACTTTTCCTTGCTAGACCCTCCCACGCAACGGCTGTGGCAAAACTACCTTGGCTAAGGCGGTGTCTGTCGCAGTGCATGTGCCTCAGACGTGACCCACCCTCTCTGTTTCCAAGCAGCTTTATGCACGGGCTTAACGATGAACGTGTGTCATTTTCCGCAGTGACCTTTATGTTGTCTCTCGTTGTGCAGAAGCATCACAGGCATTTGAGTTGACCAAGCCATCAGAAGATGATGAATTCGTATTTCATTGTGAATTCATCTCTCTCTTAAACTGCTCTGCTGGGCCTCTCCGCTCCAACCTATTCTCTTACCTCCTTCTTTCTTCATCACTCCTTTCTTCTTTTCCTTGCTGATGCACGTTCCCAACGTCCGCTTGGGTCTCAGCTTCGCGCTAACTCGCCCAGCACCACGTCCCTCTCCGAGCTGTTGGTGCTGCATGAGTAAAGGTTAACGCTCACGCTCTGTCTGGAATCAGCCCTGCCCTTCAGCTCGTGCCTGCGTTCTGCTTCGGCGAGTAGGAAGAACATGATTGAGTGGTTTGATTTAGGACCGGAGCGCAGACAGGCGAGAACGCGTAAATCTCAGACCAAAGCTAAACTGCGTGGTTAAATATAACCCTGTACAACTTTAGATGTCAAGCGATGAGTCCCTCATCGTGGTAAATAAATAATTAGCTCACAGCTTTAGCGCAGACAAGGTATCTCTTCTCTCAGAAACGCAGGATGCGGTTCCTTGTCGTAGTTCTCTCTGTTTTGTTCTGGGGTTTTGGGGGTTTGTTTTGTTTTCCTGCAATTGAAAGGGACCATTTAGAACCCCGGACAAAAGCGTTTTCTGTGCGTGGCTTTGGCACCTTTGTTCCCCAGTGCCTGCATTCGGCTTTGTCCCTGCGGTGGTGACGCTGATACTGACCCCTCGCTTTCCATTTCAGAATGACCCAAGTTAGGCAATACAGCATCTGAGAGTCTAGAATGGGAATGGAAAAGTGATAAGGTCACTAAACTCGGAGAACCCCGGAGGTTTGAGGAGGTGAATCTTCTGTGTGCTTTAAAGAGGGGCAAAGCACCCGGGGGAAAATGTATTCGCCTTGGAGACATCTGCCGCTTTCACTTCTGGTTTGGCCAATGTGACTTTGTTTGACACAGCCTGTGAAAAAAAAAAAGACAAAGCAAACAAAAAGATGCTCGTGTTACAAGCCTTGTGCCTTTGACCTGTGAATTGGAACGAGAGCATGTTGCGTGCGATGTGCTTTTCCCTAAGCAGCTAGATTTTCTTTTCTGCTTCCACACAGACACGTCTTCTGCATCCGAGGATGAGGGGTCGCTAAGGCGCCAAGCTGCTCTTTCTGCTGCATTGCATCAGAGCTTACAGAATGCTGAGTCTTGGATCAACCGATCTATTCAGGGGTCATCCACATCTTCATCAGCATCTTCTACACTTTCCCATGGAGAAGGCAAAGGGACCAGTGGGTCACTAGCTGATGTATTTGCCAATACTCGAATAGGTAGGAGATGGGTACGAACAGAAAAATTGCTTCGAGCGCAGATTGTGTTGATAAAGCCCAAGGTGTCCGTCGCACGAGGGAAATTTGGATCGAGAGCTCAGTTAGTTCTGGTGGAACTCGCTCGGGTTTGTTGGAGCTGCACCAGCACGATGGGGTTTCTTTTTTCCTGAAGAATTCCAGAATGTTGAGTTGGTCGACAAAGGGGAAGTGGGGAGCAGGAGCTAACAGAGGTAGAAGAAAACCCCAGGCTGTGATCAGGACCAGCAGAGGCACAACTTTCTTTATATTGTGTTGCTTTTGTCTACAGTGGTTTGGAGCTACTGGGTATGCAAGTAGCATCTGGTATCTGTGTCCTGGTGGGGAGCGTAGGGGTGGCGTTGCCTTCGGAGTGGGGGAAACGCTGTGTTTCAACATTCGCACTTCCCTCGAAGCCTGAAAGGTTCATTGTTTGCGTTAGGTGAAAAGAAAAAGCAAGAAAAAGACCCAAAACCAGCCGTAGAAGTGCACAAATGAGCACGTCGTGGAAAAAAAACCCCCGAGAATAGCACAGTGAATATTTAGCACAGAGCTTTCAGCGCCAGTCAGAAATAATCAGAGGTTCCAGGTATTAGAGAAGACGGAGCAAAAACCTACAGATCTGGATACCCCAGGCTCAGTTTTTTGAGGCTCTGAGGTGCTCCTCGCTGCTGATGCTTCTGTTGGAAATGGCCAAGTTTGTTTTTTGCTCTGTGTACGTTTGTCTTTTTTTTTTGGTTTTGTTTTTGTTGTTTGGTTCTTCTTTTTTTTATCCGCTGTTGAGGATTTTACTGCATCTTAGGAGATGTCTGTATTTCGTGTGCTCTCTGCTTTTTGCTTAACCGGTTTGGGGCAAGCAGTGCATAGAAGTGCTGGTGGTTTTAACTGTTTCCCTTTATTTTATTTACTTCTTTATTATTTATAATTTTTTTTAGCGCTGTTATTTTTGTTTGTTTATTTGCCGGGGATGCGAGTTTGTTTTCTGAAATGGAAAACTGAGGAAATGGCCCGTAAAACGTAGGCAACGCAATGAACGTGGCTTTGAAGCAGAGAGGCTGTTTTTAATTGGAGCACACAGAAAGCCACAGTACCTCTTGCAATGAATTAAGGTCATCTAGCTCTTGACCTACACAATGACTCCGGTCTCATTTCATCAGGATTTGAGACAAAACACAAGTTTTAAAGCTTTGTTGGAATTGTTTGCCACTTAGATGCCACGTTCATCCTGTGTCCGCACCTAGTTTAAATGAGCAGGAACTCTCACCTACACAATTTTACACAGAGAGAGAGCAGTAAAAAGTCCTGAAAATATTTGGAATTGTACAAAAATTAGATCCTTCCTGGTGATCTTAGAAGCTCAAGCACATCTGACGTCCTTCAGACTCTCTCTCCGCAAACAGTTTCAAATCTATTGGGTTTCTTTCCTTCGTAAGCAGCAGTTGCTGATACCACAAAGCTAGAGCAGAATATTCTTGCCCTGCCAGATGACCAGACCTACCGTGTTGTAGAAAGAAATCCCACGTAAGCGAAAATAAACTTAGTGAAGAGCAAGTTAATGAGGCAATTCCTGCAGGACCCAGAGTTACTTGGAGTTTGGAAGCTCACGAACTTAGCTGAGGAGCGGAACAGTGTCTCGCAACTTAAAGCAAAAGTAAGACCCAGCTCGCTCTGGTCATTCATGTTTATTAGTTAGTCACTCATACTGTTTGACCACCCAACTGGAAGAAATTGAAACCCGACAGGATTTTTTTGCTGATCGGCTTTAGTCCGGAGCCTCCTGCCTGTTTTGTTTTTGAAAGCCCTTGCTGACAGAAACGCCAACGAGTCCAATTCTAGCAAGAGAGCTCACGGCAGAGGTGCTGCAGGGCTTTGTTCCAGGGCTTGCGGTATTTCAGAGCTCATGTGGATCTCAGATGTTTTGGGGTTTTTTTAA
>WEIS01067706.1:0-10576 GCA_013389965.1 Todus mexicanus | reverse complement strand
ATCTTCCTGATATCATTTTAAATAATTTAAAATGATACAGTCATAAAAGCATTAAAATATAGAATAAGACACTCTGTGGGTACGCAGTTGAGAGGAAGCTGTGGAAACACTTCAGAGCTGTAGGGCACACAAGAGGTCACCTGAATGACCTGTCCTTACAGCGTGGAGAGCACCCAGAAGCAGCAACACCCAGCCGTAACCTGTCAGTGAGGACCCTACACTGTTGCAGGGGTCATTCCACTATTGGGGTGTTCCTGGAGTGACCTCTAGACCACACAGACACCACTAGTGTATTCAGTGGCTCCTCCAGCCCATCTACATTACTTCTCCCTCAGCCCAGAGGCAGAGACCTTTGAACAGATCACCCAGAAGAGATCTAATGACTTGGGAACATTAATTATCTCCAGGGTTTTGCACTGTTGGGACAGAGAGGAGAGTTCACCGATGCTGGCCTCCCAGCCCTCATTTTCTGTCCTTATAGCTGGAAATCTGCCAGTGGCCTGGGCTGTGGGTAGCCCTGCAGGTAGCCCAGCTGATCTGCTAGGTTCCGGACAGGCCGTGCATACAAGAGATCAGAGCCATGAAAAGACACTAAATGTTCTTTCATCTTGCTCTTGTTGTCCCATAGAGCTCCAGAGTTGAAGTGACCTTGTGGGGCCATGGGCTGCTCTGTGGCTCAGAGGCCAATTGCATGGCACAGCTCGTGTCTGTACAGCCGAAAATGGAGCTGTGGTCAGACCCTGATTTACTAATGCAAACACAGCTTTTGTATGGATTCATGTGTAATCACCACTGCTGCAGAGCTCCTCTGCGGTGTCAAGGGGCTCCAATTGGACAGAGGTTCTCTCTTTTTACACTTATGGTTGGCACCTGGAGACTCTGCTCCCTACTTCTCAGTAGTCATCTCAGCAACAAGAAGAATGGAATTTCCCCAGCAGAATGTGTTCCCTTTTTTGTGAAGCCCAGTATCATCCCATATCATTGCAGTTCTCCAGGTGGGTGCAGCTCATTACTAGGTTCAAATACATATTCTTAAATAGGGGGTTTAGTGCATAAAGCATGGACCTAGGACATGTAGGCTTGCTCAGTTGTTTTTAACTGTATACCAGCATCTATAGGTGAGGTATGCAGAGTAACAGAACCCACCATCGTTTCCTCAAGATTTACTCAGTTGTAATTGTAATGGACATTTGACTCTGCGTATCATTCCAGTTCATTCTTCTGAAGTCCTCGTCGACTGTGCAAATAATTGTTAATGAATTAACATGGTAAGCAATCCAGTCTTGCAAGGGGATGGTTCTAGGTGGTAGCACCAGTAGCCAACTTGTGGAGAGACATCTCTTTTGATAAGCAGCAAAGTAATGATGTGCAGAAGTTGTGTATCACAACTAGCTCACCATGAAAAGTAGCACATAAACTATGCTAGATTTTTGTTTACGAATAAAGCAAAACATTAGCGTTCACTAGGTTTTGCACAGCTCACAGCTCCCACACCATGATACAGTACCTTCATTAATGAAGTAACGGAAAGACCTGGGATCAGAATCACGATCTTGACATTCGATTCTGAAGCCATTAATATTGGTCCCAACAGCTAAGCTGACTGGGATTTGAAATGAATAGAAATTGGGTGAGCAAACTGGTTCTTCATCATTTACTTCCAGAACATTTACAGTTACCTGAAAGAAAAGAGCAATAGCAAGCTGAAGTTCTTCCACATTCTGATCCAGAATTTTATTAACTTCAGAAACTGTTTGGCTTTGCCCATTTTGCTCTTTTGGTCAACAGCAGTTGAAGAACAATGAACCTCACTTCCAACCTAGTTTCTACCAGAAAACGTCTGTGAACATTTGACCTTCAGTTCTTCTTGTGATCAGCACTCTTCTGGGAACAGGCTCCTTAACCTGAACCACCTTCCAAAACCACAGGGTTTTCAAGCTGATCTGTGTGATTAATTGAATCACCCGAATTGTGTCATAGTTAGAATGAGAAATTATAATAGTACCACGTATTCATTAAACTTCCTTTCAAACCTCTTAAATTGCTTCACAGTCATTAGTTAGGCTTCTTAGCATACTTAGTAATAATTCAGAGCATGATTCATGGAAGAAAGGAAGACTCTATAATATAGACTTCTCCCAGTGAGAGAGAAATGATGGTAATGGCCTTCTGTGTGGCTGGGAACACCCCAAGTAGCACCAGATGTGCCTAATGTCAGCTGGGATTAGCTGGCTGAGAGAAAAAGGTTACTCTTCTAAAAGCTCTTCCCTCTAACATCTGTTGGTCCTTAACAGGAAACAGATAAACTTGTTATCATTAAAAGTTCCTGATGCTGAATTTTCGTTAATCGTCACCTTGAAATATTATAGGTGATAAGGAGATTAACTACCTTCCACCTCGCAGCTCTATGGGTAGAGTTTTGCTGGAATAGAAAGCAGGCCTAGTACATGTATTCCCCCTCCCCCAAACAGATGTGTGAAGGTCAAATGTATGGCAGTCATAAGGGAGATGTGAAAAGAAGTAGGAAGGAGTCTGTATGTGAAGGACACTGGGATTCTTTGAAAGAAATGGCTATAAAATACCTTTATGGATATACCTTCTGTATTTTTTCTTCTGAATAAAGTAGGTCTGGGCAGTAAACTTGAGCACAACCCTGCTGTTTAATGTTATCATGGTTCCTGGCATGCTCTTGGCTCCTCCCAGATAGCACCATTGAAGACAAAACTAGGTCATGGTCTGGGGAAGGCATGTAGAAGGGTTCATTTCCAGTAGGCCATGTGGCACAGCTGTACTGGGCTGGGCGCTCTGACCTTATCTCAAAAGGCTGCCCAAGCCCATCTCCAAGGTATGCAGCATATCCCTTCAGATCCATCCTATGAAAACACAACTCTGATGGGCTGCAGCACCATTCTCACATTACTTTAGGCACTTTTCAGTGAAAAAAAAAAGTCACCTGCTAAATCAAAAGTATGTTTCAGGACCAAGGAGTGCTACATAGGGTCCTAAAAGGACTTGGCATTAAGAATGGCTACAATTTGGTTGTGCTGCCTGGCCTCAAGACCCTGTCCTTTTCCTATTTTCCGGTACATGTGTAGCCATAAAGAGTATCTTAAATTGCCTAGGGCACAGAAAACAATTTAGCTGCCCAGGTAAAATAAGAAAAA
The DNA here is from genome assembly GCA_013389965.1 of Todus mexicanus. Classification (NCBI taxonomy): domain Eukaryota; kingdom Metazoa; phylum Chordata; class Aves; order Coraciiformes; family Todidae; genus Todus; species Todus mexicanus. The sequence goes on along the minus strand of WEIS01067706.1, from coordinate 7,412 downwards.
AAGACTGTGAAACAAAACCCACAGAGATAGAAACATAAAAATATTACTTTAATCCTTTTTGTAAGACATAAACCAAGACTGAGTGAACATCACTCCTTTCGTCTGACTAATACACGGCTCTGTGCAGGGGTGAACTGAACTTACCTTTTACAGACCAAAGTACTTTGCCCAGTGTTGTACTGTTCTTGACAGGAAGAAAAGAGAAAAATGTAGATAAAGAGGGAGAAGTAGAGCAGCTTTACTCACAGATGCTGTTGTAGTCTTCTCCTGGTCTGAGGCCTGTACTGTGAAAATGTGTTTCTGAGTTGTTTCATAGTCTAATCTAGCTAAAATCTTCACATCTCCTTTGGTTGGGCTGACCCAGAAGATATTCCTGTAATCCCTGGTGCCTCCTCCAGCTACAATGGAATAAGTGATGACACTGGTTGGCCAGTCCTTGTCTCTGGCATTAACTCTTCCAATGCTAGATCCAACTGAGAGACAGAAAATCCTTATTTCATTAACGCTTGAAGAAGAAGGAGGTACAGAGTACTAATTTCAAACCAAAACTTTGTGAAACTGAGCTAAAGATTTGGTTTAGAGTTTTTCACACAAAAGAAAAAAAAGTAAAGCAAAGATTTGAGAAACACTAGTTCGTGATGCTCTGCTATGGATCCTGCACGTATGGGCTTGCCTGGTAGCGATAAATACCAAACCACAAAGAATGTGTGGAGAGCCACAACAGAAGTGCTCCAGAGGCAAGGGTCACCCTGAGCCCTGCACCGACATGCATGAACTCCTGCCTTTGTAGTAGCCTGAGCACTGACTTGGTTGGAGGAACAAGACTGTCTGCCTTGAAAAGCAATTGTTACTGCTCCTTCTGAGGTGTTCAAAAATTGATTTGAATCATCTTTGTGCTGAGCACCTATGAAGCAAACTACGAATGGCAGTGCTGTAAACTGTGAGAATGAAGACGGGACTGTGCATGCCCATCTCTGAAGAGACTAATTCAATGCTAAGTGGATCCACACGACCTGAAGATATACAAGATGAATAGTCCACGTGCACAGAGTAAGACAGAAGGAGGGTGTAAATGAAGGGCTGTCACTTTTTTTCTTTCCTGACCCTGTGAACTCCCGGCCTATTGCAAGCCATTGGCTCCTGTTTGGTACAGCAATAGCATGCTCCCTGTTAATGTCAACTCAGCTGAAAACAAAAGGCAGTCTGAGTTGAAAAAAACATATTATTCCTCTTCATAGTCTCAGTATCTGGTAAAATTCCATGGCTGACACAGCTTTACAGACATATCCGTATCACAGATGGGTTTCAAGTGTTACATTGCTAAGATACATGTCAGTGGTATGAGGAGACACAAACAGAACAGGAAATGCTGCAAAATTCACCATATCATGCCCATTGGGAAACAACATAGAAAGCCAAGCTCCATCCATGCACCATAGAAATAAAGTTCGGCAAGAAAAGCAGGTTGCTGAGCAATGCAAGATGTTTGTATGAACTCCTGAAGGTCAGAGTCCTCTGACTGCTGAGTAGCCATCATTTGACTCCTCATCCACCCCTTAGCATCCCTTGCTTTCCTGGAAGTTTGGCTCCTGCAGGAGCCAAGGCTGAAAAAGCTTCCCTGCTAGGCAGACCCTCACTGGGTGCCAACCTTCCCTGCTTCAGCCTCCCTAGTCTCTCCAGCTCCCTCACAGACCATGCATGCCCACACCAGCTGCAGCTTTGCCATACTCAGCAGTGGCTGATGATGGCTTCTCAGACCTCCCTCAGTGTGGATATGTGCGGGATCCTCCTGATCAGACAAGGAAGAAAACAGAAAGTTGAGGTTGAGAACTGGAAATCTAGGCTTGCTCCTTTGCCCATGGCAAGCGAGAGGAGGTTGTGGGCAGGATGGTGGGGCTGCCTGAAGCATACTGTTTCCTCCCCACCACCCCCTACCTCCTGGCTTAGGCAAAACACAGCAGCACCATAGAGCCCACAGATCTTCTGACTATAGCCACAGCTACCTTTAAGCCTTCTCTTGCCGTAATAATTTGATGAATTCAAGCAGATACTAGGTTATCTGGCTGCTAAATCTCCTGGAATTTCATGGGCAGCTTCACCATGTGCCATTCAGATGCAGTGATGCAGCTGGACATCCTCCTTGGTGATGTGGCCATTGGGACAGTTTTGTGAGTAACAGAAGCCTGGGGCAACATTGGACATACTGCAGGGCGGGGCTGCCATTCAGAGGGGCCTGGCAGGCTGGAGCTGTGGGCCAACAGGGCTTGTGGAGCTCTGCACAGACAAATGCACAGCCCTGCACCTGGAGCAGAACAAGCCCATTCATCAGTGCATGCTAAGACTGACTGAGCAGGCAGCAGCTCTGCAGCAATGGGCCCCAGGCCCTGATAGACCAGTGGATGTGTGTTACCAGCCCACGGTGGGAAGTGACTAATCCGCTCTGCTCAGCACTATAAAGTTACCTGTGATCAGTTTAGGGGCCCAAGTATAAGAGAGATGTAAAAAAATGGAGAAAGACTAGGAAGGGTTGACCAGAGGATGCAAGGGGAAATGCTGATGAGGCTGGGTTTGTTCAGGCTGGAGAGGAGAAGGCAGTGGGAGGATTTAATTGCTGTACTACACTACCTAAAGAGCAATAATATAGAAGACCAAGATATACTCTTCTCGTCAGGGGACACTGAAAGGACAGTAGAGAACAGACAGAAGCCACAACATAGAAAATTCCAGCTGGGTACAAGGTAAAATTATTTGGAGTGAAGGTTGCTCAGGTGGAACAGTGGCTCAGAAAGGCTATGGAGTCACCATCCTTAAAGATTTTCAAAACAGAACAGGATGAGGCCCTGAGCAACTTGTTCTAGCTCTGAAACTAGCCTCGCTTCGAGCACGAGTTGGACTTGAGACCTCTAGTGGTCTCTTACACTTTTGATTTTTCTGCGATCCTAGGAAGTTTAGAATGAGGGTCAAGATTTACCAAGCATATATCTAACATACCTCTCAATCTTTTCTCAGCGAAGAGAATAAAGCCACTAAGTGAGTATCTGGGTCGGAAGGTCTGTGTTTGGTACATCAGGCTGAAGAGGCTGAAGCTAGGGAAGATGCTATTACCATGCCAACTCCTTTGTGCACTGAGCAGCACAGCACAGAGTTGGCTGGTGGTCACACTTGGCACACAGATTATCAAGAAGGCAAGATGCTGTGGCACTACTCTACAAAGGCCCTGGGCTACTGCAGCAGTGGGAAGAACCCTGGGTCTGAGCACCAAGAGCTGCTCTGACTGTCAGCTGACTGAGCACAGCCTCCCCATCCAAGCATTCCCATCCCACCCCATCTTCACCCAAGGTGAGCTGGGCCTAAGGGGACTGCGGGGTGGCCATCCTGAACCATGCCTGGGCTGAAGGAGGCCTTATTTGTCTGTATCAGCCTATAATGGTTTCCTTGTACACAGTCCCTCTAAAAGGCTAATTTAGCAAGAGCAGAAAGACAGTCTAAATCAAGATATCTGAGTTCAGTTCCTGGCTCTGTCACAGATTTCTTGTGCAATTGCTGAACTTGTCTGCGTCTCAGCTTCCATCTGTACCACTGGAGTCGTTGCCAGTTTTGTCTATTTAAGGGTAGTAGGTGGTTGTATGGTGAGAGAGACCCTGGTTGAACTGGAACTTTGAAACATTCTCCTCATTCAAACATATGAAAACCCATTTAGAGCAAAAAGGTACTTATCAATTCTATCATGTAGGTGCTACTTGCTGTACCTTTAGTAATTTCTGGAACATTAAATTCATATGATAAATTATCGAAGACTGGAAAAAATTCATTCACTGGCTTTATTCTGATGTAAATGTAGATGATATCTGGAAATATAACAGAAGATCAAATCATAGTGAAGTATGGCTGTGAAATTTTCTCATGCATATATTCAAAATACATATGGTATTCCTCTCTCCGTGCTGTTACAGCAGAGGGAAATATCAAAAGAAGTGTAAAAGGGATACTTGCTTGAGTAGTCAAGACAGGTAATATCTTGCACTCTGACAGTCAAAGGATAAACTTCAACTCCTAGATTAGCTGGATTTTCTAAATCAATACTTTCAGTCATCTAAATTAAAAAGAAACAATTATATTTATACTTCTTTACATAAAGTCACAATACATATGATGGCAATTACTCTTTTCAGCATTCTCTAAGTGTGGTCTCTCCCTTGGATATATAGAATTGCTCTGTAGGAGTAACATAGGCTATTAATCAAGTCCAGGATTGAACTCCATTTTTTTCTGCATGTTCACACTCATGAAATTTCAAAACTCTTTCCTCTGCCAACAAAATTTCTTCCCCTTAAGTGAAGGAATTTTCATCATTTGGATCATAAGGTCGTGGCCCTTTACCTAGTTAATTCGAAGCTAATGTAATGAGCTGGCCATTTACTCTGCCCTTTGTTGGCTCAACAAGAATCTGCTATTGCTAAAGATTAGTAGTTACTCCTGGAGCTCACACCTGCAGACATGTATTAAAGGTATCAGGTGGATAAACACAAGTGTATACCCAGGAACCAAGGTGTTACTAAATGGTGGCTTGTGCAGATTTAAATCCTAATCTCCTGAACTCTCTATCTCTCTGTAGAAGCCTCATAAACCTAGAGGCAGCAGAACTAAAGCACAGGCATCTCCTGTTGATTGTCTACAGGGAAATTCTTGGAGGAACAGGACACTTCAGATAGCCTGTCACATTATACATACATGGTGATGAAAAGGCTGACAACAATCATATCCTGTGCAGCAAAGAAAATGTTTTATATGTGGCAGATGAAGTAACTAAGGGAACTGCTCATTGACATGTATACCTTATATCAAAAATTAAACCATACAAAATCATTTTACTGCTCCTATAGCACTCTTGTCCTTTAGACAGAATGCCTATTTTTTGTTATGTTTCTCTTTTTCTGTAGTTGTCTGTGGTTCTTTTTAAAGCAATGAGGCAACCACCATTGTACATGTCCAGCAGCTGGTGGGGTTTCTGGTCAATGCAAACATGCCAGCAGCTCTCAGCATAAGAAACCCATATTTTTACATGCAAAACCACAGGAGCAGAAATGCCACCACACTTCTGTGAAACTTTACCACTCAAAGTGGTTTTACAATTCTGACCAATGAGGCTAGGAAGTAGTTACTGAGTGTGTGTTTTCTGAAGTATTCCAATTCTTCATGCTGAATAACAAGGATCTTCCACAGGCTGTCATGAATAAACAAAGATGAAATGGCATCAAATTTCTCTATTTATCTGTATTAAAGTTAGTGCTTCACACTCCCCCAAAAAGGATTTTTTATTTTCAATTGTATCTAGCACATTTATTTAAAACTAGAGAAAACAGTTCTCTGGTGAACACTCTCTGTTCACCAAATTCTGTAGAATCCATCAAAAGCACTCTATCAAAGGGTATGTAGTTCACATTCAGTTAAAACAGTCATTCTTCACGTCACACCTGCTGTGACATGAACTGGAGTAATTCTTTTTTTCTTGTACAGGCAATGAATTCAAAGAACTTACAAATTTCAGATGACTTCTAAAATGGGACAATCTAAGATAAAGCCACAAACAACTGACCACAAGTCTTCCAGACACAGTAGACTCCAAAGCGAAGTTATTGCTTCCAAAACCAGATAATCCAGTGAAATTAAATTGGTTGTTTGATGGATCAGCATCAATATCTTTACAGTAATTTCTAAGACCAAGAAGAAATGTCCCAGCAGCTGTATTTTCATTTGTCTCTTTCCTGTTTGAAAAAACGTTTCCCATCAGAGCAACTTTCATTTCTCCTCTAGAACTCTTCATGCATTACATGCCAAAACATTGAGTTCCATTTATCTTCTAAGTGAAATCCTAAATCTAAATAGGCAACAGTTGATGAAGCAACCCAGAATCTGATCCATACGCTGTGGTGGTCAATAGCCCCGTACAACAAGCAGAACATAAATATTTAGCCAGATCCAAATCATAAACTGGGAACTCACTAAACTTCAGAAACTGCCATGAGATCTTAGTGTTCAAGATTAGTTCAATTATTAATTAGTACTTTAAAACATCTTTTCAGTACCCATTTCTTCAGCATGTTATAACGTTCTCCTGATGAGTAGGTCATGGGTTTTTCTCCTTAACTAATAGATGGAAGATTCTGCTGTTTTGTGAAATTAGCAATTCTGGCTCTGCTGTTGATAGTGAGGGTCCCTGTGATGCACATGATGAAACTGGGGGAAGAGGGTGTCAATTTAATTTTTTTAATCAGGAGAAGTAAATACGAAAAATTAAGAACCAGCTGAAATAGCATTAAGCCAATTTTGATCCCTTGTGCAATCCCTACAAGACTAATTCTTTATTTTATTGCATTTTTTCCCTGAAGATTTTTGTCCTCCTTCAGATCAAATTTTAAGCTCACTAGATAACAGAGGCTCTTGTGTTATTGTCATGGATGTTGTAACTAAGCAGTGCTCTGAAGAATTGGATTCACTTCCTGCCAGTACCTAAAAGTACGTGATTTAAATGCAAGATATTTCTACCGGATAGTAAACAAACAATTTAAACAGATACCCACTAACCGGGAATTCCTCATTGCATAGGTTGTTAGTCTGAGGTGATAGATTTTTATCTGCAGGACCATCAATACCATAAGTGCACCTGAAGAGCTGCACTATGCAATGCAGTGTACCCTGAAAGATCAGAGCCCAGGCACACCAGACACTTTAGATGGACAATTTTTCAGTCTTTTTACAACACACTTCATCTGTAAAATGGAGTTAATGTTATGTTATCATCTGCAAACATAAACTACCTGATCATCATAAAGGTCTCAGAGCACTTGCAGTCACAGTCCCTGACTAAGTCACTATGCAGAGGGGGACTCCTATAACAAGAGGTGATCTGGGCTCTGAAGACCTTCGAGATTAGGCGAAAAACATGCAGCTAACCAGGGAGAGATTTCGAAGAGAAGATAAGGAAGTTTAAAATAAAACTCCAGAACTGAATGGCAAACTTTCCCTGGTGAATGATTCCCCACACTTTAACGTGAAGTAAGAAAGCAGAAGCCTGGATCTGTATAGGTCAGAAAAATAACTCTATAACATATGGTTCTGATATCCTAAGGGTTAGGTGTCTGAAAGGTGGATAAATTAATTATGTGACTGTACAGATATTTTTAGTCTAAATTTCCAGTTTGGACATGCCAGGAAATTTAGTTTTGTGCCCTAAGACACTTAGAGTAAACACTAACCTTTAAATGCTAACAAAAAATATCCTTTTGAACCTCTAACTGTAGGTCTGTGGACCCTAACTGATGCACACACTGGTCTGGAGCAATAAGACAGCACCAAGGCAATGAAAAGACTCAATACCTGAAGGTAGAAGGATTGCATTCTGGTGGGTTGTC
>WEIS01067699.1:0-18596 GCA_013389965.1 Todus mexicanus | reverse complement strand
AACCCATCCCCTCTTGTCCTGTCATGACAGGTTACCTACCCCGCAACCCTGTGATGGCCAAGGAGCACCAAGGTGGGCAAGCAGACAGGTCTGGGCTTGGATGAGAGTGCCCAAGGGATGGAATACCCACCCTCTAGTGTCTGAGGGCTGACACGTACCCCTGGACACTGTCCAGAGACCACAATTTATGTCAAAACCCACTGGACAATTTCTGGTTACTGACCTGGTGAAAGGTTCCAGAGCCCATCATTTAATTGAGGATGCTTTTGGTCCCTTGAGTTAATCTTTCTCCAATTACTATTTTTCCAGACAAATTCACACATTTTTTGCTGGGTAAAGAGAGCAAGAGATTAAGTGGTTGGCTGAATCAGATATTTAAAAAAACAACCCAACCATATTTGCTTTGCAATTAGGAGAAAAACAATGTGGCTGGAGAATAGAGAAAATCTCCAAACTTGTTCTTAAACCTCCCCACAGATAATGCCTCCAGCTATAGAAATGTCAGAGCAAAGGCCTTCATCTCCATGCGAGGACTCCAGGAGAGAGGGATCAGAGGCTTCTGCGTGCACAGGATTACCTGCAGGCCCAGGCTCTGCTGTCCCAGAAGATTGCTGATTGCTTCTCAGTTTTATAATACACCTCACACAGCCACTTTCTCTGGGTGTTTTTTTAATAACCCAGTCAGGCTTTATTGCTTTCTTGCATCCACATCTTCCAGGAAATGCTTTTCTTTTTTAATATGATATTTCTCAGGAAGTGATAACTCTGCTGTAGGACCCTTTTTAATGAGCAACCCGAATAAAACCAAACGCATCTTTTGTAGAATCAACATTTGACATGAGGCCTCAGAAACAGCGTTCTTTTGAGATTTCAGCTGCTTCCCTCCTTTTGAATTGGTTTTATTCTCATACTTCCAAGCTCCTGCTTGATTTCCTCTATTTTCGATATTCCTCAGCTTTTCAACAGCACCTTTACTTTGAAAAACAACCTCTGTTACTATTGCACGCCACACAAAATACGCTCCACCCGCAAGAATGCGATTTGCTTTGCTGATAACTCTTCCCCTGCTGGTATAAATAACCCCTCAAAGCTGTGACTCTCAGACTGGGCTCTGTCCTACTTCCCAGACTCAGCGGCTCATGATGCTGGAGAACTCAAATCCCACCACATCTGGAGTTCCCAGTAAAGCTGGGTATATCTGTCAGGTCATTAGCATATTAGAATCACAGCTTTTCAATATCTTAGTTTCTCCAGGCCTTAAAATTAACAGGAACTGGAGCACAGGAATCTCCAAGGCTCAGCAGGCAGATGTCAAACAAGAAGAGCTCCAGGAAGGACTTGCCACGGGACCAAAGCTACAGATCAGCCATCCCTTTCCTTAATTCCACAGGGATGACAGACACTTGGTTCCTGATCCCCAATCGCTTGGGACAGGGTATATGCAGAACCTCTCGCTGTCAACACCTGGAAACTGAGCTCTGCCACTGCCTGAGTCAATGCAAGATCTTCAGTCTTCCAGTAAAATCCATCTCTTGCTCTACCAAGTGCGTTTGCTTCCCTAGAGATCCCTCTTCTAAAAAACATGGCTATGGCTGAAGCGGCTGCATCAAGTGAGATGTAGCTGGTGGTCAGAGCCATATTACGTAAGCTTCGTGTGAAATTGTTAAACCATGAATACGCGTGGTAGACCCTGATGACTATGCAAAAGCTCTTTACAATGGCATCAATAAACGGGTGAGATCATTGTCCTCTTCCCTCACCTCCCAGCACCTGGCTTCTAGTGGATCCAGGTAAGTCAACTGCATCTTCGTAATGAAAACAGAAATTTAATTATTCACAAGCATTTCCCTTGAGCTTTCTCTGGGCTTTTTGTGAATGATTAACAGAGCAGCTGCTCCAGACAGCGCTCTCAATCCCTGCTCGCTGCCCTGTTAAAAGCAGTGACTCATCAGCACATGACGTCAAACTCTCCTCTCCTCTGAAATGGCAGGAAGGAGGTTTCATTAAACAGATAAAAAAAGGGATCACCATAACAGCCTGAACTTCCTCCCGGGCACGTGGGGTTTGGGCAGGGGTCAGCTCTGCTGCAGTCGCCTGGGGAGCTGCACCGAGTGTACGCACTGATGGTTCCTTCAAAGGCAAATTTTTCCGGGGAATACTGAAAATATAAAACATCCTTCCTTGGGCAAGCCAATTTATTAGGTACCGACTCAAAACTCCAAACAAACCACCAGCATTAGGCCTTTTGGTAAACCCTGCTCGTGCGTCTCGCAGGAATGCGTCCCTGCTCAGCAAAGCTGGGCAGAGCGGTGAGCATCCTTCCTTAGCTCTCCCCGTGCTCACAGTGAGGTGGAAGAACCCTTGCAAGATGTTTACCCAACCCGAAGTAGCTGTTAAGCAGTCCTGGAGATCGGCCAAAGAACACTTCCCAGTAACATCCGATAAAGGCGCCCAAACAGACATGCAGGGAAGCAGCCACAAGTTCAATGCGGCCAAATTCAAGACCCTCCCACTTGCCTCAGTGCCTTGCTGAGGTTGTGCTGANGGATGCTGGTGGACTTCTTGGCCACCTAGGCACACACTGGCTCATCTTCAGCCGGCTGTTGACCAACAGCCACAGGTCCTTTTTCTCCAGGCAGCTTTCTAGAAATGCAGACATGAAAGAAATCACACGTGAATGCAGCCACTATTCCCTGTGTTTGTGAAAAAATCAGCGTTGAGTGCCATGGAAGTCAGGAGGAGGAGTAATCTAGAAAGGGGCTGTTTCTCTGCAGTTACGATTCAGATTTTCCCTCCAGACAGCAAACCCTTCTGCCAACACAGACAACAGCATTTTACCCAGAAAATTTGCAAAGCAGAGGAGAGGGGAACAGGCCAGGGAACTTGAGATTCAGCTCTTACATGGAAGTAATTACTAATATCTGTGATATTTTATTTCCTCATCCCAGGCAGCAGCCGCTCGCTCTTCAGCTGCAGGGGACAGGAGATATATTTAGCTCCGTTCCTGGCTGCCTGGAGAGCAACATCGCTTCGAGCCTGCCACTCCCAATGTCCCCCGGCAGAAACCCTGCTGTTAGCTCCATCTCTTCACCAAAGGCAGCAGATTCGAGAGGAAAGCGGAGCTTCGGAAAGAGAGCGTGGCAATGCGGGGGCTGTCACGCACACGGGTTTGTGTCAGAGCTGGGAAACACAGCTGGAGCGCGGCTGCTCTCCCACCTGCCCTCCCTCCCCGACACGTGGTCACCGAAAGCCCAGGGATGAGTGAAACCACTGACAGGTAATATGCAACATAAAAGGTGCAGAAAAGCCAGCACTACGCGCAGGCTGACACGACAACTCTGCCCAACACACTTTTCTACTCAAAAAAATTAATGAAACCATCACCTTTATGTCATTTTGCAGAATTTGCTGCCTGACCTTTTGGTTCTCTGAGCATTCTCAGCCTTGACTCAAATTGACGGTTTATTTTTCTACAGAGTCCGTGTCTATCCGCAGTCCTGATCAGAAGTTGTTTTCTCACGTAGATATGCAGCAAAGCGATGGAAAGTTCACAGCAACAACAGCCCCTGGGTGTCTGAGTTAACTCTGGACAACAGAGCGCTCCAAAGCAGGAGTGAAAACACTTGGAATGCTCATCTGTCTAGAACTGATTAGCCATGATGCGCTAATGCACTTGAATTTTGCACATGCCTCATAATCCCAAGTTTAGCCTCTAAATAAAGGTTCAATCTGAAAACGCCCTGAGCCACCATCCGATCTAGGGGCACGAACGCGGCCTTCAGGGCACCATCGTATTGCAAGATTCATCTGACTTTGCATTCCTGGCAGAAACAAACACAAGAAGAGAAGAGAGAAGAAGAGAGGAGAGAAGAAGAGAGGTCTCAAAAGTGAGGAAACAGGGAAGGGTTGTAAAAAAGTGGCAGTAAGAGTGTGGGGGATAGCAGCTCCTGCAGAAACAGCAAAAAGAGCTGAAAGCTGTGGGTTACACAACTGAAACTGGCGTGGAGACTGCAACTGGAAGGACCTCTTTCTTGTCCCTCCCTCTGGGAAAAATCTCCCCCCATCTCCCTGTAGAGTGACTCACCCTTTCTTTGTCCTGCTCCCCCCAGGAAGGTAGTAAAGTATCACTCAGGTACAATCCTGCCTGGGACTGAAAGATGAAGATGAAGGTTTCTTCAGGCCCTCATCTTTCCACTCTTACGCCAGGCTTTAAAAATAAATGTTAGCGTACACATTCCGACGCGACATTTTTGACATACTAATTACGTTCATCATTACTCAGACAGAACTGTCATGGTAAATGCTGTGGTTTCCTCATACTAACCCAAGCAGAATGAATCAATGTTTTATTACTGTCTTTAAAAATACTTTATAATATTTCATTGTCCTCCACGGTACCTTTTTTTGCCAGCAGAACATTCTCGTCATTACCAACGTAACCCTCAGTGTCAGTCCTTGCCAAATGAGAACTGATTGCCTGTCTGAGAACAAGGACCACATTGTCACCAAAAAAATACACCAGAAAAAACCCCTCCTTTGCCCCAAACGCAGCTGCTGCCTCGCAAACCCCGCCAGCTCTTGGCTCTTTATTCCAGAATGTTCCTTCCTTGCCACCTTGTCAGATCGTACTTTCAGAGCTGTTATCCAGTGCAATGCTCACCCAGGACCACGGCCCAGGCCCTCTTGAGAAATAAAACGGAACATTTTCTTTCACCTGGAAGCCCTGTGAAGCTGTTCCTCTGTGATTTGTCACTGCCGGCTCCGCTCTACTAAGGCTGACTCCTCACAGTTACCTTCCAGAAGGACCCTGAGTCATGATCTCCACCAGGCAGAGCTGCTGGCAATTTATTCCTGCAAGATCCCAGTCCAGAGAGCAGCTGGAATCCACAGCGGGCTGTAACAGATTTGTCATGATTCTACACTCGACATTATTTTTTACAAGACACACAAAACTCCCCCTTGCAGGAAAAACCACCAGCACTCGGTTCTCCTTGGCAGAGTCTGGCGAGTAATGATACGTGTTGGGTTTGGAGCAGGACGCTCCAGAAGAGCAGGGAATTCCCAAAGGAATTCTAAAAGTAGATGGCAGAAGGGTAAAGTAAACATTAAGGTACCTTCTGTAAAATAAACATTAAGATACCTTCTATACGTTCCCCCCACCGAGGTTCCTTTCAGCAAGCAGCAATCCTACCACACCAAAACCCGGATTTTTCCATACGGATACGTACGCACAAGTGTTCCCTACCAGATATACCTGGTCTTTAAAATATAAAACTATTAAAAAAACTATAAAAATATAAAACAGAAGCAAAATCCCCTCAGCTAAACTGCCCCCGGCTTACTGGGGCATCCCAGACCAGCCCCAGGGTGTCCTTTCCACAAAAGTTGGACAGATTTTGCAGTGTACTGGGTAAAAAGGATGCAAATAGAATGCTATTTCTTTCCAGACAGCCAAAGGATTAGCTTTGAACGATTTTATAACATTTTTATAGCATTTTTTGTATGTGTTTTAAAGCATTCTTTGCGTTTTATAGCACTCCATGTGTATTTTATAGCACTCTGCGTATTTTATAGCATTCTTCCTCTGTATTTTATAGCATTCATGTATGAAAACGTGGTTACAAAAGCTGTTAAGTAAGTAAATGAAAAAAGAAGGCTAAGTGGGCTGGACGACTGAACTTGTACCACCCATGATTTATGATACTGTACACTGCTGGTCTTCCTCCGGGCTCGCTGCAGAATCATTTCGAGAACAGCTTCTCCCTTTCCCTCAGCCTGGGTCTCATTAGTCATGTTCCAAGGCAACAGGTTTCCATGACAGCAAACATTAAGCCTCTCGCAGCACAGCCCGTTATTTTGGCTACAACCGCGGAAGCTTTCGCTACTACGCTTTGACCTAGACCAGCTACATGAAAAAAAACCAACCCTGAAAAATCCCGACAGACGTTTAAAACAGCAGCACTCTCTGATTTGTACTACGGGAACACGTATGTTACTGAATTCAGTAGAAATGGCATCAAATTCCCCAGAAGGATGCCTCTACCTGCTCTTGGCAGCTGTCTGAAACAAAGCTAGAGTGATGTTAAGATGATGATGCAGACTCCACGCTCATAAAGGCATCATGAAGTTAATAATAATCCCACGGTAGGGATAAACGGAGACCTCTGGGGTTAGTCATTTTACGTGGGGGGAGAGCAACGGCCTCAGATGGGAGCTGCGCAAACACAAATATTGGACTTTTTGCTCTCTCTGAACTGTATCGAGCGCTGCTGATTTGAAGGGATTGTTGACTGAACATCTCTGAAAGCCTCTCGCAGTATGAAACTCTTCTAATCCTTCCTCACAAACCTCCCCCTCCTGACCCCCGGGGCTCCTGCTCGGTGCATTACTCTGACGCAGCACAGTGCTAAACAGTGGATTAAAATATGTGTTATCTATTGGAAGGACTGTAAAATGAATGGAAAAAAATAGCAATTCATCCTCTCATACGCACGCCATCACTCTGGGCAACAAAGTCAGGCACAGAACCATACCTGAAGTTGACTTTGTAAGTTCCCCACCTGAGTTTCTGAGAGCACAGGGGTTGTTTCTTGCAGGAGCAGCTCAGGGAAAGTGTTGAAGATCGACTTCCAGTGGCTCTTTGTTAAACAAAGGCTGATAGGAAGCAACCTAAATGTCATTTTTCCTACAGTTCTTTGTAAGAGCCGACACCTTTTAATGAGCCACAACACTCAGAAACACGTAATGAAAACAGGAATTGTAAGAACTCATGAATGCGGTGCGATCCTGCCACGCTCTGCCTCAGGATGATTTGTCACACTTTTTTGATATTATGAGCTATTTTTATCCCAGCCTAATGTCTGTCTGTCTCTTTTTAATTGCCGCCATGCATTCAAAGACAACTGACAAGCCACAAGAAGCAGCTCTGCCACAACTGGAGAGGGGAGAGAGCACAGGAAGGATCCTCCCAGCAGGGACGCTAATAAAAAAACCAAACAGCTTTGTGTTAGACGCAGCTGGGAGAGCGAGGAAGGGAATCTGGGCTAGCAACAGGACTGCGATTAATGGCTATTTTAGTAAATGCAATTTTGCAAACTAGGACAGAGGTGCTTGAAGCTTATGAGAAGAAGGTGAGAGCTCAGATAACAGCAAAAGACGTTAGATTGGGAAAACTTAAGGAATCTGCTTTCTGCTCTCTATATGTTTTTAATAATAATTTGGTAAAGTAATCTCAGAAAAACTTCATGCTGAGCATTTCCTAGAACGGGGAAAGGGAAACATCAAGAGCAAAGCACAAATGAAACGGGCAATGCTTCGGAGGTGCGATATCCATATCCTGGTGTAATCATCTCGAGCGATGTATTGGGGTTTTCCATAAGGAATCATTCTTCATTTGAAATGTGAAAAGAAATCCTGCAGCTGGTGTGACAACGTGTGGAACGATGGGCTCGTGCTATCCACATTCATACCAAGAAATCTTCTTTCTGGAACTCCTATCTTGATGGACTCCAGAACTCAAGCAACATGACGCTTACAAGAGTCAGGGAACCACAGCACGGCTCCAAAAGCAAAACAAAAGCCAATGAAACTCCCAATGGTTTCACCGAGCATAAAGTCACTTTTTAGGAGTAAAGAGCGGAAAGAGGCTCTCTGCACATCCTGAAGTGGCTTCTTAATCAATTAAACGCTCTGCTTTAAAGCCTTCATTTCAAGCCAGAAGATAATACAGGACTCCTACAAGTTCACTAATTTACTATTAAATTGGATGTCTTCAGAGCTATTAAAAGTCCTTCAGCAGCTTCGCTATTTTTTCCGCGCTGAAAGTTGCCTTCGACATCAACACGGAGAAAACAGATGGATCAAGTCGTTATAAAAAGAGCAGCATGACGCCACGAATCAGCTTGTCACAGCTTTACTAACAGACTAGAGAACACGGGTGGAGAAGTGGGATGATAACCAGCAAAGTTGTCGGGTTGTGTCCAAGTGCTCCCACCCTCCAAAAAAACCCCACCCAACAACCCTAAACTTGACAGGCTTGAGAGGTGGGCCCACGCCAACCTCATGAAGTTCAACAAGGCCAAGTGCAAGGTCCTGTATCGGGGTCAGGACAATCCCAAGTATAAACACAGGCTGGGTGGAGAATGGATGGAGAACAGTCCTGAGGAGAAAGACCTGGGGGTGCTGGTTGATGAAAGGCTCAACACAAGCCAACAATGTGCGGCTGCAACTCAGAAAGCCCCAGCCCTATCCAGGGCTGCATCATAAACAGTGTGGCCAGCAGGTTGAGGGAGGGGATTCTGTCCCTCTGCTCCGATCTGCAGACATCTCTCCTAAGAGGCCAAGCTTAGAGAGTTGGGGTTGTTCAGCCTGGAGAAGAGGAGGCTTTGGGGAATTCTTCCGGGGGCCTTTCTGGACTTCAACGGGCCTGTCAGAAAGATGGGGAGGGACTTTTTACAACACGACAAGGGGCGATGCCTTCAAACTGGAAGAGGGGAGATTTAGATTTGAAATTAGGAAGTTCCTCACTCTGAGGGTGATGAGACTCTTGTCTCAGGTTGCCCAGAGAAGCTGTGGATGCTCCATTACTGGATGTGTTCAAGACCACATCGGATGGAGCTTTGAGCAAAACCTGTCTAGTGGGAGGTGTCCCTGCCCATCACAGAGGGGTTAGAAATAGATGGTCTTTAAGGTCCCTTTCAACCCAAACCATTCTATGATCTTTCTCACACTAAACTTTTCAAAACAAGCTTCTGAAATCAGGGCTCACAACGATTTGGCTTTTAGAAAAAAAAAATTATTATTATTAGAGCAGAATAATCATTACATTCAAATGGACATTTGTACAAAAGTAGAGTCATACGGTCAGCAGCAGACCAAAAGTGGCAAAAATACCTCTTCAAAATGCTGTCAGAGTAACATTGTAAGATGACAAGACCCGTAGCTAAAAGACATTGGTACAAAACAAGTGTTTAGTCCAGCAAGGAGAAGAGAAACTAGATCCAGGGCAGTAACAACTCCGAGAAACTTGCATGCGGAGTAAGGCAAGTACAGAACTGTTAAGGCCCATGCTACATCAGCTGACCTTCATCTTCACCGTTATACAAACAAACCCCTTCAGTTATCGGGGTTTGGTATTTGTTTGAGGATCTGGCACGTTGGGAAGGAACCTCAGGAGGTGCACCTAGGGGTGCATACAGCAGTTCTCTCTCCGGGGAGTTTTACCATTAAAATGCAGGCTTGTTCATATACTCTTCCACGGTCTGGAAAAAAAGAGAGAGGAAAAAAAAAGAAATTATGTATCATGAGAATTAAGAGCGTTAGAAGAATGTTGCCTGATGGAGTGGTGCAGTAACATTCAAACAAACCCTCTTATCTTTGCAGACAGTTACAGTTTTGCATGGAATTAGGTCAGATTAATTAAAATGTCAAAATTGTTCTGTTTTTAAAAAAGCCTTTTACAGCATTTGGGAAGCTGATACTGAAATCACAACGTCCCACGGCTGTGGCTAAGCTCCTCACAACTAGCTGGCCTTTGGACATAGCTGGCTTGTTACATGTGCCAACGAGAGACCGCTGCGAAAAACTATGGGACTCGCATGGCGTGTCCCTGGCCAGTCCTACCAGTGCGCTGCTGCTTCCGAGCTACAGTGTGTCCTTCACTACCTAGGGAAAAATGAAGCAAATCCCTCACATCCAACTGCTTTTGCCACTCCTGGCTCAACGGTACAAGCGACAGAAGCGAATTCCTACAGGGTTCTGAATAAAGGTTCCATATCTGTGCCCTGCAGAAAAACAACGCAGGAGTTTATGAATGAAAGTGGAGTTTGCCAGCTCATAGCCTTTCCAATTTTCAAAGTTCACAGGAGGTCATCTGTCTCTAATGGATTAGAGAAACAGAGGAGATTTTTCTCTTCTCTTTCTCCCCTCTTTTCCCCTCTTCCTTTTTATCCCTCTTTTGAGACACTGGCCCAGGTTGCCGAGGGAAGCTGTGGATGGTTCATCCCTGGATGTGTTCAAGGTTAGGCTAGATGGAGCTTTGAGCAACCTGGTCTAGTGAGAGGTGTCCCTACCCATGGCAGGGGGTTGGAATTAGATGATCTTTGAGGTCCCTTCCAATCCAAACTATGGGTTCTATATGATTCTATATTCTATGATTCTATATTTATAGATAAATATGTACACATAAAACATAATCTTAGATTACGTTCTTAGGTTATACGAACATATGAAGAAATAGTTTAAGACGTATCCAAGATAATACCCAAGAAACTCCAGCAGTTAAACCACGAGCGAGCAACAGCAGCACATAAAGAGCCTCTGGATGATTCCAGTAGATGCAAGAGGGTTGAATTAAAAGAGCACGTAACTGCTACCTTAACTGCACTCTTGTACCTACTGAAACCCAACGTAAAACACCTTTGGATAATCAAGTACCAGAAGTGCTGAGCTGCGTCTTAAGCTCCTGCCAAACAAAGTAGATGTAGGAAAATGAAGTGTTTGCCTTCTGTCTGCCTCTACCTTACCTCCTGCAACATGTCAGAGTCCTCGATGGCTTTCACCGCAGTCTTCTTCGAAGTTTCTTGTACTTCTCCACCGATTATAAACTCATCGAGGATAAAATAAGCTTTTTCAAAATTAAAGATGATGTCCAGCTCGCACACCTGCCAGAACAAAAGGACACCCCACATTTGAATCACTTCTACAGCGCTATAAGCACTATGAGGCTAAAAGTTATTAACAGGATCAAATATATTCACCACATGCATGCGTGACAAGAGCAGGGTGAAGCAAGCTACAGCATATTACCCGATATTGCAGCACCTGCACATGTTCTCTTCATGTATCTAGCCTAGACTTAACAGCAAAGAGATCCCACTTACTACATTTTACATAATACGTTACATTTATACTGGTTTTCAGAGAGCAGCCCTGACTTCCTAGCCTACTAACCTTATAACAGGTCTTATATAGCACTTGTAATATGGGTTACGTATGTTCACGCACGATTTCACAGAGCATGACAAATTCCCTGTCCTAGTGGCCCTGCCGGCACCAACCGCTCTTCTGTTTCGAGGTGGTTAAAACGTGAGTCACGGCACAGAGATTCATGTAAGAGAGGAATTAAGGTAGGGGGAACAATTTCAGAAACAGTCTCTTGTAGTCTTTGAAGACTTACTGAAAGATTTATTCGGACCCTCTTCAGGTTTATTCTTAAAAAAACCACCCACTTTATCTTCTTCCTCTTTATGTGTCCTCAATTGTTACACAATATTATGAAACTAACCCAGTATATCTGCAGATGTCATGAGAGAGAATTAAAGTACTGTCACCCAGGGTCTTTTTAAGTCCTTTCCCCTCAAACTCTATTCCAAGCCAGCCACAAAGCATCCAGATTAATTTTGTGAGGGGTAGAAAGGATGGAAAAAAACAATCTTATGGTAGTTTCAGCACTATTTTATACAATATTCTAATAATTAATTTTCCTCTGGATTGAGAAACTCTACGGGGTGAGCAGTGCAGATGGAAACCAGAAGCAAACCAGCTTCACAGAACTGGTTGTTTGTCAGCCAGCCAGGAGCGTGGTTCATGGGAGAAAGCGAAACCTACGTTGCCGAAGTATCTGTCCAGCAGTTCTACGTATCGATGAACGACCTCTAGCGTCAGGAGCTCATTATCCTGGTCTTCTATTGCACAACAGAAATACAGGCTAGCGTACCTGGGGAAAGAAAGGCAACAACATGAGCGGCAACAACCGGATCCTCCGTGCTCTGCTCATTCAGCTCTTAAAAGTTATGCAAATGACAGTCAGTGTCTGTCTGGGCTCTAAAAGAATCAAGTTTTTTCCATTCTTGTAGCGTCCCAGAGAACACTTAGAAAGATCAGATCATGTGAACCAATTACTAATTTAGTTAGAAGAACAAACACCGCCCTTGACAAAGTGGTATCTCCAACACTGGTCTTAATAAAACACCCTGTAAATCAGTAGCCCTTTAAGGTGTCCCTCACCTGATGCAGCAGCACTCCAGTAAGTGGGGTTCAGTAAACTGGAGGAGGAGTTACTGCTCTTTATTAAAAAATAAAAATAATGGTGGAAGGAGTTACACCTCAGCCAGCCTGCTGGCAACCAAACGACCGACAGCATTTTACACGGGGCTAGAAAGCACAAAACTGCTCAGACTAAATCCTCAAAACTAACCTGCAGCAAAACTTTGGGTTTAAATCGCCCCAAGATGGGCAAAACAATCTACCTCAACTCCCTGGCCCTACAGCTGGAGGCCCAACCGGTCGCAGCATCTGGTCAGGTGTTTACATCCATCACCTCACAGCATGGAACTCCGTTTTATCTCCATGGGAGATACCCCCTAATTTGTACAGCTTGCTGTACCTTAAAGCTACTTCTATTTGCTACAACTTTACAGGACCTAACAGGAAGCCTGGTGTAACTGGGGACCAGCGATTTGATTGGAAAAGGAAATGGGGATTAACACTTTCCAGAGCAACCAATATTTCAAAGACAGAATGTTGCAAGCACTTCAGAACACCTCCTGCAACCTCCCGAAGAGCCTGATAAAGCCCAGCATGTCTTAGCAGGCTACCATGGGGAATTAGACGGAGCAGCGAAGCCTAAAGCTCTCTCATAGAATTTCAACCGCTAACACTCATTAGGTTACTCCCATTTTTCTCATCTGACAGATTGTACAAGTATTTTTCACCTCACCATTTACCCTGCCGATTCACCAGGGACGCTGTGCTGTTAGACACGGCTGGATTGCCAACAGCAGGCTCCTACCGGCTTAGTCTAGCACTCAGGCTTTACCGTTTTTCTGAGAGTGAGCTTTATTTTTCCTCTTCTAGCACGCGTTCTTTATACGAACAGCAATTAAATGTTCTCATAAAATTACTCACACCTTTTGTAAACAAGCTTGAGGTCTTTCCAGTCGACAAAACTACTTGTTTTTTGATGGCGAGATAAGATCATCTGAACAATTTCTCGAATGATCTTTTTCTTCTCTTTGTCAGGTAGCGTGGTGTACCATTTCTGGAGCCTTAGTTTCCCCTGCCGGCTGAAGAGCAGGATAAAGTGTATCTGGAGGAGACAAAGCAACGCGGTTAACATCGAGGCCACCAGCTGGAGATCTGCGAGATCTTGGCAAAGGCACCTCCAGCCCTGGTGATGTTTGGACACAGTGTTGTTGAGGTCTGGGGGAGGCTGAGGGTGGGAGCAGAGATTGCTCCCCTCTCTTGCTGCTTCTCCCCTCCCTGCGGGACCTCTCCCCTGGGCATCCCTTTTGCATCCTCTCCCACCCGTCCTCTTTTGCCTCGTGCAAACGGCAGCAACAGGAAGAGCATCACCACATTGCGGTGGTGAGAAGCGGGCCCCAGCCCCTCCTCCAGCAAGATTAGACACCTTTAACAGAAATAAGGACTTGTATAAAGTCGGTTTGGGGAGATACCAGTGGGCCTTGGGGAGAAAACCATCAATTCACATCTATACAAATACTTATCTCTCCGTAAGCCACGGCACTAAGCCTCTAAGCATTACAGTAAGTCATCTACCCGGCGCATGGAAACGGCTTTAGGATTTCTGAAAACACAAAACCATTTTACGCTCTGCTGAAGTCCAAGCAGCGAAGTGCACCAGAGAAGCTTTAACAGGAGAAAAAAGGCGCTTTACTGGATTTTAAACAAAGTAGTCATTTATAATTCAGAGCCATTCTCAAGCTATTTAGTCATGTATTTGTTGAGTAAGCCGGAGATAAGTGAGAAAGACTTCAAGTGTGGGATCATTTTAGCGGAACGGTGGATTCTTTTATTGCTATGTGCCTGTGGCAGGACCTACTGCTGGCACTAGGGCTCTGGCCATCATTAGTCTAATGTGCTTGATAGAATTACATAGGTTTTGTAGCTGCCTTGTGTGTCGAGCCCTGGAACACTCTCCAGATGAGCTTGCAAAATGAGAAACAATTCTGCTGCTGGCAGCACACGCGGGCTGATTAGAGCGCGATCAAAGCACCACACTCTTGCCTTTCTCTGGTCCTGTTACCAGCCGTGTTTGCCATGCTGATATTCCAGCTGTCAGGGTTACCCCTCCCCAGCAGACCATTCCTCCTGCCCCTGCCCAGACACTTGTCCCCTGAGAGGAGCTGGGTGAAGGAAAGCCTACTGCGCTCGCTGCACAGCACAGGGACGCTGAAACCTTCATAATGATGGGCGCGTTCCGACACGAAGAGCGTCGGCTCCGCAGAGAAGAGCTGCAGATCAGCGGGTGTCCATCTAAAAGCCATCAGGCACAGGGAGCAGCTACTTGATAAACAAATTTCTAAAAAGAGGGTGAATCAGATAGGGGAGGATGATCAGACTTGGCTGAAAAGGCAGGGAATTAGGCAATGAATCCCTATCGAAAGTTGACAGTGTGTTCAGCAGAACAGGATTGTGCTGTTAAGGTATCTTCAGGAAGAAATCAAATTTTCCAGTTGGAAAAGACCTTTAAGATCTCTGAGTCCAACCATTTAAACGTATTTGCCTGCAGTGCTTCAACAGGGAAAGATAATGAAAGGGGATGAATGTGGTAAATTCTGGGCCAGGTCCAGCTGCTGGCCCCAACACACCTTCACTCAGAGTGCCTGCAATACATCCATCTCCAGGAGAGCAACCTGATGCCTCGGAAAGGTTAAAGACCAACAAGCTAAGGAATTACTGCAAATATTACCAGCATCTTCTGCTGATGAGTTTCCTTCAGGATGTCACAGTTCACCCACAGGAAAGTGAGCTGCTCTCTGTTCCAGATTGCTCTGAAAACCCTTCTATTCCTTAAAAAGACACAGTTGATGTTTCACCACCACTTCCACCAGCGGATGCAGCGCTCTTTGCAATCAGAAAATATTCATTAATGCTCTTAAATGGATCAGGATTCACACAAATGCTTCAAAAATCCTCTCTTTTGGGTCTCCCATCCCACACCGTTCCATACGCAGAAGATGAGTGTGCACCTCAGAGTATATATTATAATATATACAGCTAGAAAACAGAGCAGATCCTCTCCTGCAGCCCCTTTCTAGAGAGCCCCTCTAACAAAACAACAGATCACAAAGCTGTGGATAATTAGGAGTGAAAATATTGTGGGGTTTTCTTCCCCTCTTTTGACTCGTCCTCCTTTTCCTCAAGTCCGCGCAAGCTGGGGAACTCTCTAGGAGGTAAAGAATCTTACACGCTCAAGAGGTTAAATGGCTCAGTTCTGGAAGCATGAGCCTCCAGCTGCTGCGGCCGTGGTTTCGTCCTGTTCAGTTCTGCTCTGCCCAGCCCCGCTGCCACACATTCCCCACCTCCGAGCTCTGTCCATTCTGGCTCGCTGGGAAGATGTTGAGGCATCAATAAACCTGAAGCTGGTGAAGTGCTGCACAAACATAAATCTGACGGCGCATCTGCTCCTTGCCCCTTGACTGTGAGAACATATTTGCCTTCCCATAGTGCTAATGCCAGGACGGATGCTGATCAAGGAATTTTCAGTTGCTTTTCAGAAGCCAAACTGGAAATAGAAGTGGATTATCCTGCAAGGTTTTACTCCTCTTTGAAAGTTGCAATTCCAGAGGAAAACGAAGGCAGATGACTTGCTTCAAGCAAAATGCCTTTGAAGCAGGGTGCTGGGTGCCCTTCCAGGGGTGCTGGCTGTGACTCACCACCCCCAGAGCCCAGGGTGGCGCCAGCGGGAAGTTTCAGCTCCAAGCTGAGTGGGTCAGGATGAGGAGCACAGCTCCTAGGAGAGCATCGCTGCTGCCGAGGCTGCGGGAGCCAAGATTCGGGCTGGGAGCCGAGCGTAATTTTATTAGCTTGTTTCACTGAATCAGCGCCGAGCCCCTCCAGCGCTGAGCAAACCGATCTCCAGGCATGTCAGCAAGCAGCCAAAATGACTGCATGTTACATTTGGAGGCTGTTAAGTTTCTAGTTGGAAAATAGAGTTGGGTTATTTTTAAAATCAAGCATTTAAACCAGCTTCCCAAGCCTGAACTCTGTCCCCTTCTCATGCACCTCGGAGTCAATCACGGCTCTAAGTTGTGTAACAGGTCGGGAAGTTACGGGGCTTTCTGGTTTATCTACAAAACTGTCCCAGGAAAACAAACACCACCCTTAGCTCCGGTGCTACAAAAACCCCACAAATGGTAGACTTTGACACGGCCATTACTCAACTGCGAGGAGAACGGACACTGAAAACGCAAAATACAGAAGGTTTACGTGGTCACCAGCAGCAAATGTAAGAGAAATATGTAAAACTAACACATGCCGGTTTCCCCCCCTTCCTTGGGAGACCTTTCCTTCCTTTCACTGCCATGATCTGACAAGCAGCTCACCCAAGGCTGCCCTCCAGACTGGAGGTCCCCTTCGGTGCAGCCTCCGCCAGTATTTGGCCTTTTCACCCTCCAGACTGACCAAACATTTTCCAGTTGGCTCACTGGTTTCAAACTGGGATCATCTGCTGCTCTTACAACCCACTCTGAGAAGAACGTGTGCTTAGACGTGCTTCTCCTCCTCCCGAAATTCAACCTGCATAACATTTGCCGACTGGTTTCAAACCTGTTCTGTGGCATCTGGCTGCTCCAGGTCCCTGGGTGGGAGAGGAAGGGCAGGGAAACGAGGACTCCAAGGAGCCTCAGGGGAGGGAAGGCAGAAGAGGAGATGGTGGCTGGAAGACCACAAAAACTGCAGGGGTTTGCTTGGCTCGGCAGCTCTGTCCTACCAGCAGCTCTGGGTTTAGACTCTGTGTCAGGTGTAACCTTTGGGAATCCAGTTAAGAGCCCTTCCAAACCAAATTCGCCTCTATAAACCAGAAAGATTTCTCAAATTCACAAAAATTCGCACCTTAGGAATTCCAACCCTAGCCCAGATCGCCTGGCGGAACTCGGAAACTCTTGAGCTTTCTTTAAAACTTGCCATTGAAGCCTTCTGCTTCCAGCAGGCAGTACAGGCCATGCTTGTGAAGAAAAACTCCTGGACCAAGCGAAAAAGAGAAGTGGGAAGAAAAAAGGCACACTTTTGGCTGCTGACATGACATGACAACGGCTGCTGAGAGAAGCCTGCGCAAAACCGGACTGACTGGCTGTACCTGGCGGAGGGGAAGCGACGTCTTATCATAAAGTTCTCTTTCAACTCGTTCTGACTCCCTTGAAGTCTCCCTGATCTTCTGGCACTGTTCCAGTCCAGCCCAGTTCCTGTTCTGCTTGTCTTTTCCTATTCTTCATCCTTCCCTCCAATACGAAAGAATGTATTTCCCAACACAGCCAGCCGTCCGGAATCTTTTTCATTAGTACCTATTTCTACACCCCATCTGAAAATGAACAAACCCTACTTTCATTAAAGGGTTTCTTTTGAAAAGGATGAACACCCAAATTATCCCAGCCGTTAGGTGATGCTTTTTTTTTTTCTCCAAAACATTCAAAGAATAATAATGATAACAAAAAAATCACGTTTAGTTTTTGCTTTGTCTAGTGCAGTTTTTTGGAGGGAGGGAAGTAAATACTGAAAACTCCTTCCCCCCTCCAAATTGAATATCTATACTGTGAATATGCAGATGGCTTGGAATATAAGGTGAAATGAAAAATAAAAATAGTAAAAAGTGTACTAAATGGACAACTACTGACCTACTGTATTAACAATTTAGCCCTAGCAGGAAGAGACGGAATAATAACAGCCTGAAGTACAGGTAATTTGCTATTCTGCTGCTGCACAAGTTCCCATCTGGTTACTGACCTTTAATCCACACACTGGGATTTCAAGGACTTGAAAAGCAGTTACATAAAATCCAAACCAGGCTACTTTATTAAAAATATTCATTTCCTTACTTGTTTACCATGTTACTAAAGCCTGCGCTTGCAGCGGCGCAGAAGCTGACAGATATATTTGTTAAATACCGGAGGATCTCGGCTTTAAAATTTGCAACACTTATTTAGTTTGGGTGATGTAAGCAAATTAAAAAGAAAAGAAAAGGAAGTAAACGAGAGAAGAGTGACAGAAGAACACTGCAGTAGCGTGCTGCTGCCTGCCTGGCACTGAATTCTTTCTCGCTTCATCCCCATTAGGAAGATTTCTGAACAATTTCCCCTAAACGATACAGCCAAAGTCCAGGCAATAAAAGGCGCGCCAGATCATTCCAGGCACACGTGACCAGGCTTACACATTGATTTTCCTGCTTTGCATGATGCTGAAGTCACCCTTATCTTATTACCGAAGATTTTCAATCGAGCAGCAGGCCAGCATTTAAGGCATATTTACACCACAGAGTATCGACCTAGAGTATCAACAACCTTCTGGATGGCCTCACTTGAGTTAAACACAGCTCCCAGCAAAACAGGGCGTCTGAGCTTAAGTTCTGGACCCAACCCACCTTGAAGCTCCTCACTTTCTGACCATACAGATCAGAAAACAAAGCTCAAGGAAGCCCGAAGTGGCCATAAGGTGCCTCCGCCCTTGCTCCTGCTTATCGCTGCCTCCAGCAGGTCCTGTCCTCCTGACCTTGCCTCATATCTCCTACACTGGTAGCATTCCTTCAACATCGTCCTCCCTACGCATGAGGCATGTTTGTGCCTCCTCCTCCTCCTCCTCGC
>WEIS01067698.1:0-11508 GCA_013389965.1 Todus mexicanus | reverse complement strand
TGCCGAGTGTCACGGCCGGGTTTAATCATCGTGTGTCGAGTTCTGGCTTCCTTTTGACTCTTTGTCGTGTGATATTTGCTAGCGTGTTCCTTCTCCAGCATGGTAAAGGGTGATAGTTTACAGCGTTTGCCTGTCGCTCTGCTTTTGCATAGTCTAAGTCAGAATAAATTAAGGTTCGTGTTGGCAGGTAAGTAAATCTGTGTAGCAGTAGGCTGCAATATCGGTATCAGTTATTGAAGCCGGGTCTCCATGAGTGTATGGACATGGGAATGATTCTTCTTGGCGTGGGCTGTGTCCAACACCAAGACCCTTCTGTTTAGAAATCCACACTTGTAGCAGCGGCTGTCAAGCCACGAAACAGACATCACCTCCCTTTGTCCTGTGCATTCTTCAGTGATCAGGTTGGACTGTTAATCCTTTGTCCCGTGTTATCAATGCTGTGACCTCACAAGTCTGTAAAACTTGACTCATCAAGCATTCCAGTGCAATGCTAAGTTACAGTGGCAGATCTGACCTGTGCCTGGAAGAGAAATACATCTTTCCTAGTTGTTTTCAGTACTCCCTGGGGATTAGAACATACAGTCATTTAAAGCACGATTTTGTAGGCATATTTGTGTGGTGAGGCAAGTCTGCGCTGAATAGGCACACATAGGATCAGGTTAACCTGAACAGGTACAGCTGAGATCCCTACTGGAGCTGTTACTGTAACAGTCCTGTTCTTTGTTTCAGAATGAAGAATGGTTTGATGGCATTCCACTGCTCTGCCTATATGAGCCGTTGCATACTTTGTGAAAGAGGTTCAGGAGAGTGAGCTTTAATTTGAGCTGCAGTGTTAAGAGATGTGTTGGGTCAATAATTCAAATTCAGTGATGCTAACACAGGTCATGGGACAGTACCAGGTCTTTCCTATGGTCTAATTATCTGGACTCCCATTTTACCTCTTTTTGGTATAGTTAAGTCTTTTGTCTCCTGTACTTAAGGGAAAAGTACCCAGCAGGCCGCTTGAATGATGCTGGTTTGAGAGTAATTAAAAGCACACTTTCACTTCTGTATTGTTTCTGATGAGAATCACCTGTACAACAGGTGCATTTTGCGTTCTTAGGTTTTGGTGTATAAAGGAGGGACAGTTTGGGCCGTTTGCTTATCCATGAGAACTATCAGTATTAAGACCATGCTAGTTGTGAACTTCAGTCACACATATAGACATTGTTGAGAACCTGTTGTACCAGTTTGACTGTAGCAGTTTGGGGGTTTATTTAACTTGAAAAGAGGAACAGGTGGTCAGTTGATTTTTGTGCATTTCATGAGGGTGGCCTTCCCACAGAACTCACTGAAAGCCCTGAGACACAAGTGGCGTGCATCTGAAGTTTTGAGCAACTTAGAATTGAAGTTCCAAATTGTTTCTCACGATTGGTGTGATGCATTTCATTAATAGTGCCCATGTAGCAAAGTCGGTTACTACGGGATAAACTGGAAGTGAAACCCATGAAATGGATAGAGATAAGCTAAACTTACCTGGATCTTGCGGAGAGCAGGAACTGTCAACCTGAGGTGCTTGAGAAACATAGAGTAAACAAAGTAAGCCATGAGTCATGTTGCTTATTTGAGAGGGGTAGAAGAATCGTTCTAGTGCACTGAAACCTGTATGTTCACTGTTTTAAACTTAATGGCGGGCATAGTTTGAACTAGAAACTAGACTAGTTATATGTAACTTTTAATAGCTAGACTTGTAATCAGAAAGCCTCAGTAAAGACTTGCCTCCAACTTCTTTCCTTCCTTACGTAGCTAATCTGCTTCCTGTTCTTTCTTGCAGCTCAAGGCTGCCTTTTCCCATTTACTTCACGTCAAGCTCTAAAGTGATTTTGAGTTCAGTAAAATGTCTTTTTCCTACTTGGATAAAAAGATGTGTTCGTTAACGAAGTCAGATACTGAATCATCATATTTGGAGAGGCAGAAGTAGTCTTGTAATTACAAATAACTAATTAGTAAGGAAATGAGATGTAGAAATACTACGCAGTGTGCTAAGTGTTAACTACTGAACTGTTCTGCCGTGCCAGCGTAAGGGCACTACGAGGTGGGCAGACCTTGGAGGGGTATCCTGAAGCAGAGTAGGCTTCAGTGCCTCATGCCTGGGTCGGGGTCTCAGGCCTTGCACTGTTGGATTTTTTTCCTAGGTGCAGGTCTGGGTTAGATTTCCAAAAATATCCTTGCAGGGCTGGCTCCTGTTGCATGGGATGAAATCTACATACATGGGAGTGTTGGTCACCATACTTCTGGGGGGTTATAGCTGCTTCCTGGTTAACTCCTGGTAAGGGACCATGTGAATGTTACTGTGTTTCACCGCAAAGTCAGTTCTTTCATCCTAAGTCATCTTCACAGTATAAATTAGTATTTATGCTACTAGTATTAATTTCCTCTTTTTTCTTGAAATGTAATTCCTCTCTAGAAGGAATGTGTGTGTCTTCAAAAGATACAAAGCTGCTATGTATTTGACTACTTGTATGCTTTTTATTTCACCTTTCATTAGTTGTCTCAACAGTTTCGTTAATATTTAATGTCTGATGAAATACTCTTTTGGGCGAAGTAACATTATAGGTAGGAGAATTGATGTGAAATCACATGGTAAGCTTTGGAGATGAGTTGCCTGTCCTTCTAAGGAAGAATCTTTTTTTCCCCCATAGCAGGGCATCATAGCCCAGTGTGACAGAAGCTCCTGGCTTTGAGTTCTGCTTGACCTGCCTCCTGTCAGTAAAGCACTGGAGAATCCAAAATGTGTGCTGCTTAGGATGTCAGGATGACTCTTGTTTTATATTGTATGGTATTACCCGCCAGGAATAGGTAACTTTGCAAGGCTTTGCAAAAGATTCCTGACATGATACAGTGACACCTGGGAAGGCGGATTCGGCGTAGTAACAGTATCAAATATCACTCTACAAGCAACATTAGCAGCTATTGTTTAGTCACTTTGAATAGCAGAGTTGTCCAGTAGAGACGCAAAATAGATGCTGGGATCAGATCGCAAATGATCTCATCCCGTGTCTTCAGAATACCGTGAGTCTCTTAGGCAGGAGTACCATAAATGGTGTGAGTGGTTATATGAAGTACTATTTTTGCTCACCCTTTCCTTCTGTTGCAATCAATCCTTACAGTAAACCTGCAGAAGGCGAACCCCGTATTTTCAACTTCAGTTTGCGTAGGACCAGCCAAACATTCAAATTCAGGTACTGTTTGTACATCGAGCCCTGGAGCTTGCAATAGGAAGATGTTACTGCAATGAATAACTACGTTCTGGAAACAAAATCATGATCTTATTTGGACTGACTCTCTGTCAGGTTTTGGCGTAAGTCTTTGACTACTTTAAAGCTCCTTAGATGAAGAAATAATTTGGTGAGACACCTCTATGTGGTGGAAACAGGGCCCGAGGAGACTGAATTCTTAGCAATCGGAGTATGGTCTGTTTAGACTAATGGTCTGTGTTTATGAAAAATTTTAGTCCAACAAAGTCTAAAAATACTCGGAACACTTGAAGTGTGTTGCTGCATTTAACCCAACAAAAATTCAGAATTCAGTCAGGCGAGGCAGGCCACTGTGCTGCGTTAGGGTGCTGCGTCCCCGCGTGTGGGGACAAGTGAGAACAGGGCTAAGTGTGCATTGTGCTTTTCTCTGGGTTTCTCTGGCTTCTACAAACTCCAACCAGATAGTGCTTCAGAGCTCAAACTTACCATAGCTGTTCTTAGTTCAGAAAGCACATACTTGTTTAGTGTCAGAGCTAAATATGTGCTTGCACTGTTTTGCACTTTTCTTAATTTTGATAATTTCCCTTACAAAGCAGAACTGGAAGGCTAGTAGACAAAGTTAACTGAATGAGGCCTCTTCCTTATGTTGTAGCTTAACTAGAAACATACAAAAAGCACCAGTTACTTCGTCGATTTCTTAGAAGCAGCATGGGCATCTTTGGTCACACTGTCTGCTCCTGGAAATTATGATCCTATGTGATATACAGATTTACAGTCTTACAAGCTTCAGCACTTTCATGTCTGTGTGTCATTCTTTATGTGAAGTTAAGCTTTCTCTCATCTTAATAGTATGCCAAAAACTGGTACTGTAGATTCAGAGTAGACAGGCATCTCCAACTTCTTACCAAAGCAGATATCACTTCATGTGATACTAGAAAATTGGAACCAGTTGATTCGTACAAACTTTGCTTTTCAGGTTCTAATAGGTGTTACAATTGTCTGATTATGGGGACTTAATTGTGAAACACCACAAACATCTTTAGTAATATATGACTTAATATGTGAGCAAACATATAAGTCATTTCATTGCAATGTGTACAACTTCAGAAGCTTTTAACTGATATATGCTGCAGTCTCCAAGTCTCCATATGGAAGAACGAGATGAGTATAAGTTTGTTTTTGTAACATTTTAAACAGCCAAGGAGATGAAACGAATTTTTCTAATACTAACTTGATAGGTTTTTTCCTGAACAGTGACAGGGTACAGTGAATGATTAATTCTTCCTCTTATTGCTGCAAAGTGCAAGAATGCCAGGCACCAAATATGGGAACCCCCACCTCTGGAAGATCTCTTAACTTGCATGTTCAAGTGTTTTGCTTAATGCCTGTCTTGAGACAGAACTGTGTCCCAGGAAAACAAACAAAGTAAACTGGTAAACCTTTTAAGACAGCTGTAAGGTGGGGATACCTTTGTGCTTTAGTGGGAAAAGTCAGTTTGCCAAGTATGTTCAAAGTCAAAAATACCAGTGTCACTTGCAAGGAATGATGAATGAAGGTACAAGGAATAGTTTGCATCTCCCATTTATGCTGTTTTCAGATTCTTGGAATCTGATTCATAGCTATGAGTTGAGAGAGTTTATCCAGGTTCTGAGGGAGCAGCTTCTGCAAGGCAAACTGGAGAGCATTCTCATCACTTGCGTCTCTTCCTTTTTAGGCTCATTTTACAGAGATTCTGTGACTTGAAATGGACCAGTGAGCAGACTGCTGCTAGTGCCTTCCTGTTGCAGGGAAGACCAGTGCTTGGCACAAAGAACAGGAAGGGGATGCTCTGCAGCTGATAGCAGCACCTCTGCTACTGCCAAGGGTGCAAGTGTTGCTGTACTGGAGTGGGGTACTCCTCCTCTTTGCCTGTGGCAGGTTGAAAGAACCTGCTTGGGTTCTGTTTACAAATGGGTAGTATCCTTTGGGAAGGAAGCAAATAAATGTGAATGCAGCACATGGACAAGTTGGGACGGCTTTGGAGGCAGTGCACATTACTCTTTTGCTCACAATGCAGTGTGGTGTTGGATTTCTGGAGGTTAAGTGGCAGTCTAGTTTGTTAGCTTGTTATGTGGACTCAGAGGTTGGGGTGTAATTCTGTGTGGACACACCCTCAGGCCCTTCCCCTTTGTGCTGGATTTATCTCCCAACTGATGCAATTTGAGAAGACTGACTCGAATAACCTTTACTACTGATTCTTTGGTTATCATTGTGTGTCATAAATTTGTGTAGTCCTGACAGATAGATAGGAAAAGGACAGCATCAGTTTTCAGCATTGCAGGCTATGTAGTCAGTAAAGAGAGGAGTTGCGTGTACTTGAGCTGTGGCTGTATTTGGCTTCAAATAAGATTACAGACTTAACTTAAAATTGCAGAATGTAGAGCTGTGTAAATAACTGGCACTAATTATTTTGGAGATGAAGGGAGAAAGAACAGAAAAAGGGGAGGAGCAGGGAATATCATGATTGATATATAGCACTCCCAGATTTAAAAAAAAAAAGAAATTTGCTGGTGTCCAATGGTGTTCTTACTGTTGTGCTGATGTTTTTCCTATGCAGTGTTTGTAATTGTGCCCTTTGGAATTCTAGTCATGGATGACAGAACAATGAATTGCTAATTGTACCAATTATGTGTCTTTAAGTTGTTTTTTTGCTTGTGTCTTTTAGATAGCATGATAGGAAGCCAGAAACACCCACTACACTAACTTCCTAATGGATCACTTCCTTTTAAATATTCTTTCCATGGTATTAATTAGCTGAAATAGCAAGTTAATGAGTAGATGATTGGGAATCATTTGTACTGAGCAGCCCTGCTTTCACATACAGTTAGGTTTGGTAACCAGAATATGGAGGCTTAAGCCCAGTACAGAAGTAATGATATTAAGACCGAAATTAAACGGTGAATTTAAAAGAAATGTCTACATACAATCATTATGATTTCTAGTGTCTGACATTCCCTGTCTTTACGTTGCAGCTATAAATGTGTTAAAGTTCCCAACTCTGGCACACAGGAATCTGTAATTCATCAGGCCACTTACAGAGCATCAAGATTTTTAGGTTTGTATTAAACTGTCTGTAACTTTTCTGACCTTTTTTTTTTTTTCCCAACAGACCTGCTGGCTCAGGTTCCCTACTAAATGCAGAGGTCTTCTGAAGGAATAGGAATGCAACACTGCAACATACTTTATATAATTCAGAAATATAAAAATAAAATTCTTTATGTTTCGATTTACTTGTCACCTTTCACACTGGTGTTGCCTCACTGTGCAGGACTTTGAAAGCAGCTGTATTAACAAAACATACAGCAGGAAAAGAACAGAAGTAACAGAATTTAATAAAAATAAAATAAGAGAAAAGAACAGCAATGTCATGAACAAATAGGAGCATTGCAAACAATATGTGTGAAGGCCCGTAGCATTAAAAATAGAGATCATCTAAACTGTCTTCCTATACCTATCAGTAATTAGCAATTCTTTACAGGGTCACCCTCTCATTTTATCTAGTGAATTATCTTTATTGGTTCGGGTTGAAGTTTTTAGATGATGAGAAAAGAAATGACATGCCTTGAAAATTCAGCATTTTCTTCTTGCGGCTGGGTCTGCATAAGGGTGAGGTGATCGCACAGTAAGTCTGTAACAAGAAATAGCAGGTTTTACATGGCAGGCACACTGAACATTGTTTCCCAGGACTTCCAAGCGAGGACTGGCATCTAGTTTGGTTCCTGCTCTATTGTTGTAAGCGTGCCTATTTTAAAATCCAGCCAGAGAAGCTGGTGTACCAGGAAGTGACAGTGACAAGTGGTTTTAACTATACAAAATCCAGTGGTACATTAAATGCAGAACAACAGAGCTGGATTCCGTGTTGAACTGAAGTGAGGGTGGTTGAATGTTGAAACAGATTGCCTCGGAATGCTGTGGAATCCCCATCTTTGGAAATGTCCAAGACTAAATTGGATGTGGTCCCGCCCAACGTGGTCTAACTAGATGTGCTTTGAACCAGGTTGTGCTTGATGGCCTCCAGAGGTCCCTTCCAACCTGAGCTACTACTTGATGCGGTTTGAACCTGGGAGTCAGTGTGCCACAGAAGCTAGTGTCTTCCTGCTGGCTATGCCCATGGAGTATACAATGCCCCGCAAAGGAGTTTCTGCACTGCAAGTGGAAGGAAAGCTCCTTTCAGCATTCTTGTTTGTTCCACAAACTTGCAAATTACTGGTCTTAATCTGAAACTTTAACACCCCCATAATTAGTACATTTCATAGACACTAAGAGGCTTTTGTCTGAACTTTGAGATTTGTAATGTGAGAAAATGCATGGGGCTGCTTAGGAAAAGCGTACCTTTTTGTTCCGTGTTGCTTGTGTTCTGTTGCCCTGAGTGTGGCTGAGACTGGCTTGGAGTCTGGAAAATAACTGTAAAAAACAAAGTAAGGAATGGAGAGTGTGTTTGTGCTTATTCTGTTCTAATTGTTGCAATACAAAATCCACTCATTTGGTAGATGAAATGAAAGGTGCCCCCCTTCATGCACACTAATTGTTGGCTCTCTGAACCTCGTAGGGTTTTCCATTTTCTTAGGCTCATGTCATCCTCAGCAGTGGAGGTTTTGCAATTAGAATTTAGTTCATGTTTTTTAATGTCTGTGAGCCAGAACAACACTTTACTTGTTTTATATTTTTGTTTGTGTTGTTCAGATAGCAATAGAGAACAGTAGCAACTTCTGTTGTTTAGAATTCACTCCCAAGGTGCATATGACCTGCCACATAAATTGCCTCTTCTCAGTAGCCTGTGGGAGTCTAGCAGGGCACTCAGATCCTGCAGTATGAGGTGCCATGCCTGGAGTACAAGATGGGTTGGGATTGGAGTGTCTTTGGGAGGAGGACTCTTTTGTGGCTGCAGTAATTCTTAATGGTGGGGCTTTTATTTGTTTGTTTGAGTTTTTTTGAATGATTAATCTATTATCCATTCTTGATTTGTTGTTAGAAGGTTGTGGTCAGGAATGCATCCATAAACTTCAATAAACATAAACAATTTTTTTAATAATGGGGGATTCTGAACAACCACAACCTTCTTCACAAGGGTATGAAACTGATAAGTATATTATTGTTGTTGGGTTATTAATAATAATTACAATCAAGATGGACTCGAGTATACTAAACCCACTGTTTTTCTAAGCTGATACCAAACACTTTTGTCTGAGTATATGGTAACTTGGTTGATTTTATTGTGCATAACTAGCTCTGTTATGGAGGCAGATAATTTGCTTCGTATTTCACTTTGTAGTGCCATATTGTCTTCCTCCCACTAAGAAGTCTGTGATAATCCTATGAATTTGGGGGTTTGGCCATTTAACATTAAGGTACATTTCTTTTAGTGGTGAGTTAGGAAAGATAGAAGAGGTGACATAAACATATTCAGATGTCTTCATTTTTTTCATACACCTGCAACAAATACAGCAGAGTTTTTGGCTTCCTTTATATTTAGTTTCTGTAGCCTAGGACTTGCTGGACTTTGGTCTGTTGAGGACTTCTAATTATTGTGGAGAAAGCAAAATGATTAAAGCCAGATTTTGCAGATTAGAACAGCCATGCAAATCTTGCAGAGTTACTTTATTCAGAAACTACAGTTGCACAATGCAGTCTGCAAAATAGAAGATTTTTTGAACATGCTTTATGTGTACCCTGAAGCACTCCGAAACTTACTGCAAGTTAATGAAGAGATTGTGCTGTCAGGTTGATGTCTTGTCTGTCTTGTACAAAATGCTGCCCTGTAGGATTTCACACATTGAGGGAAACCACAGGGACTGGTGCCCAAACAAGAGATGAGGCATAATTTCCCTTTAAATCTCATGTTCTAGAGCAGAGTTTTGGGGTAATTTCCCTGTTCGCTTCCTACACATTTTGCCAGAGGAGACAGCAGTGCTGTGGAACTGGGAGTGCAGACTGGAAGTGGCTGTGGCAGTTTGCTGTAGGCTTCGAAGCGCTTGTCCCTGGTCCCACTGCTCTTCTTGCAGCCCTTCATGTGTGGTGCAGCCCTTGCTGTGGCATAACGCCCAAACTAATAGATACTGCAGGGTTTGTTAGCCTGGGCTAACACTCTTTTCTGGGCTTTGCCTTTGAACACAAGCCTCAGCAGATACAAGCTGATGCTTGTGGGATGCTGCTATAAATTTCCTTTTTAAAGTAAGTTTTCCCACACAAATATGGTAAAGTATCCTGGCCTTCTGTTGGTGATGTGTCTGCCTAGGCTCTATTTGAGACTTGTTTCCTGCAGTGCTGGCAATTGTATACCATGCATTCAACTCGGAGTTAATATTGCATGTAGATGTTTCTTATCTGCAGGACAGTTACTAGGAAGTGCATAAAAAATGGAAGGTAACTGTGCTTCCATTTGTTACAAGTCTGTTGTTTCTTTGCTTTACATTTTTGGCAGAGTTTCAGTTTGAAGCAGAAAGCCCTGCCTTCTCAAACCCTGGGAGGTGGTAGTGCTAGTCAGGCAAGATCTTTGTAAATTTTTTTAGTCAGCAGTTAAATAGTTAATTGCTATTTGTGTTTTTGTCTTAATAATTAATAGGCTACTGGCTTAAAGAGGGTACTTAAGACTGTA
The DNA here is from genome assembly GCA_013389965.1 of Todus mexicanus. Taxonomy (NCBI): domain Eukaryota; kingdom Metazoa; phylum Chordata; class Aves; order Coraciiformes; family Todidae; genus Todus; species Todus mexicanus. The sequence continues at coordinate 1,638 of WEIS01067698.1, read as the reverse complement.
TTTGCTTAATTTTACTGACATATTGACTAATTTCATATATAAAAATTCAGGAAAATCACAGGCTTACAAGTTCTCTTTCATGATTTTGTCCTGTCCTCCACATCCTCCTCCACAAATCACTTGATACCTGTAGTAGGTGTAACTTACCAGTGCTGGTAAGAAACCGTAAAATCTTTGAGTAGCAAAGTTATGTAAATAATAAATGATGGTTTCTCAAATCTCTATTTGTTGCTGTTTTCTCGCTGTGAAAATGCTGAGAGTTTGTTAAATTCTGAAATCAAAATATAGCTCTGAAGCGTATTCTTAGGTGTTTTCCTCCCAAAGTGACCACAATGATGTTTTTTTTAAAGCCAGGGCTGTGCCATGCTGCTGCTGCTTTGTGACCTGCTGTATTGTGAAAAACTCAATTTTCTCTCAACAGAAAATTTTTAAAGCTGGAGATACTAACCAGGATGGACAGCTAGATTTTGAAGAATTTATGCGGTATCTTAAAGATCACGAGAAAAAGATGAAACTGGCGTTTAAGAGCCTGGACAAAAACAATGATGGTATGCCTTGATTTACTTCATTTGTTCAAACGTTGTTTGAAGAAACTGTGCTTTAAAGGTTGTCTTTGTTTATATTCTTTGTCTAATTGGAGACAAAGTTGTGATTGTGGAACCCCTAATTCTTTTCCTTAATAGGATCTTAATTATCCTTTACTATAGATTGAAATAATAAATTATTAGAGTCTTTTTTTTTTTTCTTCTTCTTTTTTTTTTAATCTTCCAGGTCCATTGGTCTGGGACTCTTTGTTCCCCAGATGGGGAAACTATAAGGAAGTTTCTAAGTATCTGTTAAAGATAAAAGAGTTTTTAACTTACTGAATGTTCACATCTTGTTTGGTTGCATGATTTTAATGTACTTACCTTGCTCAGTCCTTGTATTAGACAATCAAAATACATCACCTGTGTTTAAATTGATTTTAATTTATCTCTGTTATTATGTAGGAGTTACAGTGGAACTTAGCAAGCTTCAAGGTGCTAAATATATGAAGCTCCATGTTTTAAATATGTATCATATTTCTTTTAATGTTTCAAGGAAAAATTGAAGCATCAGAAGTTGTACAGTCCCTCAAGATACTGGGTATAAGCATTTCAGAAAAACAGGCAGAAAAGATCCTGCAAAGGTCAGGAATTACTATTTCTTTAAGTATTTTAAGCTTCTTTGCATTGTTAATATTTTTATAATTCATAGAGTGGAGTAAATGGGGTTATAACTCTGAAAGGTGTTGGTACCTTCAGTGGTGCCTTTATAGGAATTCTCACACACTTCATCTGTACTTGAGTGATAGTAAGTATAGTCACTATTTGAGCATCTGATTCTGAGAGGAGAACGTTATCTCATTTCCCTGTAAATGTTTTTGGTAGAATGAAGTGTTATGTTAAGTTTTTAAATGAAATATGGCAGATGGACTTGGTTAAGAAAGTGTAGTATTGAAAGGCCATGACAGATTCAATGTTGAAGCCTCATATGGAATTTACAGTCAGTTGTCACTAATGTGATAATCAGTATTTTTAAAAAAAGTTTGGGGGGGGGGGAAGTCAACAGAACCCCATCCTTGCTACTATTTCCTTACATAATTTTGGTGAATTTCTT
>WEIS01067697.1:0-14390 GCA_013389965.1 Todus mexicanus | reverse complement strand
AAGCTAGGCTGTTATGCCACAATTGTTCACAAATTCTAACTCTGTTCTAAGATGTCATTTCTAAGTATTTTATGTGAAAAACATATTTTTCAACTATATACACATACTGACCAAGAGATGCATATAACACATGCTGGACCGAAGCAAGACTAAGATCTCTGTTTACTTGATTTCCTTTCTGACTTGCACATGTTGCAATAAGCATATCTTTTCAAAAGATGCTACTTGGCTTAGGAGTTAAAGTTTCATTTTCAAAAAAGTACTTATGCACTTAAGAATCTTTAGGCTCAGTGGCTTGCAATGTGACTTGGGCTCTAAGTCCGTTTGGAAAAATGCATGAGTGCTTTCAAAGATCACAGACAAGGCCAATTATCACAGCAAAAAACCAAAATTCACACAGGGAGAAAAAAGAAGTTATTCTACAAAGAGATGAATGAGAATATTGCAGCAGATAAAAGAAAACATGTGAGCTGAAAATCAGGTTTAGAAAGCATCTCAATCAATTAGAGAAACTAAATGCAGGGTAATTGAAAGGAAGAAAAAAAATGCTGTGTTGTTGCTACTGATTGGAGCTGGCACTGATATTTTCCAGATTATTTTTTTTTCTTTTTTTAAATATCCAAATGTCTCTTCACAGTGACAAATTGAAATTAGATATATTGGGTCAGATCGTTGCTCCATAACAGCAGACGTGGTAAGCAGCCCTCTTTGGAAAAGCAGTATATATATTTCTCTCACTTGCTTGGCCTATGCACAGAAATGAATATTCTCAAAGACCCATTCCAAGGGACAGGCTGGACTAGATGACCTCTGGAATTCCCTTCAAATCAAAGTTTCTATGATTGTGTTGCTCTTAACAGGTTGTTAGCATGGAAGGGGTAATGACACATTCTCAAAACTTCATCTCTCATAATGTACCTTAATTTCACAAAGATTTTTTGCGGAAGAGGATAATAGACTGTGTTGTGTGTGTCTGCAGCTACAATAAAGTTATGTGCATTTGAAAATGTATTGATTCCTTTTAATATAATGAAGGCAAGAATAACAAGTTTGAAAATACCCTGACGAAAGTGTTTAATCAAGGCAAGTTACAGTCTTTTTTCAGGAAATAAAATAATAATAATCAAGGATCTTGAAGAACAACAGGAAATAACTCGACAGAATGATGAAAAAGATCTCTCTTGCACATCACCTAAGGCAAATCAGCATCTCTGTCATTCAGAGCTGGAAGAACAGGAAAAGGAAATCATCTATGTCCAGAAACACAGAACACTTCTGAAACGTGCACTACTGCCTGTGAACTTTTTTGTGGTATTTTTCATTGGCATTGTAGCACAGTACTTGCTAAGAAAGGTCAACAAAGGAAAAAGGAAGTGTGTGTGAACTGATGAAAGATCAATGACAACAGTTTGCAGGTAAAAAATACAGAAAATCAGTTGGGCATTCATGTCTAGGTATGAAATTAAGACAACTGTATGCAGAATCAGAGCCATCTCTATCATATTTCTATGAAAGAGTTACCAGGTATTACACTAGGGACTGGAATAGTTACAATTTCTTAAACTGATGCAGAAAAAAAAATAAATTACTTGAGCCATATCTGTTTGCTCTATTCAGCTTGTACTTTGTAAATCTGAAAACTCTTAGGTCTTAAATTTAAAATAAACTCTGTAAAAATGGGGAAGCAGGCTGGAGTTTGTGGATTTCTTTCCCCTGGTTAGTATGAAAAAACATGTATGTCTTGAAGCCCTGCTATTCTACAGGTGTTATACAGCCTATTTGTCTTTCATTTAACCTAGAATTCTGGTGACACATCACTGAACCATGAAACACCGAGAGCACGTGTCGAAGACTGTCCTGTTTGAATGAGGATACTTAGGACATCCTAATCACTTCACAGAACATCAAGTGAGTTTTGTGTTATTGGTCTTGGCTTTCACAGAGTTAACTAATGACTATTCACCGATGACATGTCATTTTTCTTTTCTCCCCTCTTTCTCAAACTACTCTTCTCCTCCTTTCCTTCTCTGAATACCATCCAGTAAAATTGATTTTATCCCTTTAATAGCTTCATTTTTCTTTCATTTCTATAGAGGAAGGCAACTATAAAAGCTGATTGGTTCCCAGTTAGCGTAGCCTGTAAGTTAGCAGGGAGATAAGAATCTTTCCTATCTTTGTAGGGTTGGCAGAAACAGGAAATTTTCATTTTAAAAGAAAATGCACTTCAGATAAAAAGACTGAAGTGTTTTAAGGGTTATTAACTGTATTTACTTCCCTGTCAGTCCCATTACAAATGATAAAAACTCTTTCTGTTCCAAAATCCAGAAGGAGAATAATTCAACCATAAATCTGTATGTGTGCTGGGAATGGGTATATATATGTACGTTTATAATGGGTGTTTTTCCTGCAGGTTAGACTGAAGAGTTGGAGGTGCATCCCTCTTTCCCCCTTAGCAGCTGATATGGAGGGAGCTGCCTGAAGGGTGCCTTATGTTAGTGGCAGCCGCCCCCACCCAGGCCAGACCAGGCAAGAACCAGGAGGCCACGGGGCCACTGGTGGGGCCCACATGGGTGGGTGCTGGTGCCTGTGACCCATGGGCAGAGCAGGGCTGTCTGGGAGCTGGGGATGCCCTGGGGTTTGTCCTCCTGGGGACGAGTGACTGGGGCTGAGAAATGTGGAGCTGTTTGATAATGCTCTGTTAAGTGTCTGGTATCGTTATTTATCTCTTGGATTGCCAGTATTGTTCCTGAATATGTAGTACACCGATTGCCAGTTAATTATGTGTCATTAATAAGTCAATAAACTGCTTTGATCATGATTTGAATTAGATCAGTTAAACTGAGATGTTTTTCTCGCTGCAGAAAGAGGTGCTTTTCCAAGGCAGCAGCTGAAGAAGAAACTTGGCTCAGAGAACAGTGAGTTACAAGTAGAACACCTCTGGCTCTGCTCTGGCATGCTGCAGAAGCCAGAACATGCACCTGCCTCAGGACAGGAGCAGCCCAGGCCCTGCAGGAACATGGCTTCTCAAAAAATGCCAAATTGCTCTTTTCCCTCACAGTTGCTTCTTGCTCCTCTTGCACCAGCATCATTCTGCATGAGGAGCTGAGACTTCGTGCACATTTCCTATTTCCCTTAAGTGAACTGATTTTTGTCGCTCCAAGTCTGTCCTTAGTGGAGGTCCTAATCCCCATCCAGAGGTCTCTTTTCTGTGTGATTTGGCTAGGGGAAGATTTCAGTAGCCAAATGCAATTTTATTAGCTTATCAAATCTGACTTTTGAAAGACAGTGGTGTATGTATAGGTATAGTGTATGTACATACACTATACACACAGTGTATGTATACATACACAGATAGTGTATGTATAGGTCATAGGAAACAGCATAAACCATAACCTGAGAGCAGCTGTGGTTCAGCCAAGACTTGGGTTTCAGATCAGTCCTTAAATAACTGTCTAGTCTATAAAGTTTTTTTGAGGCTAGTAAAGGGGTTTAGGTTGTAACAACATGATATACTCTTTTTTACTACAATCACAAGTCTACCAAGAAATCTGTGGTTTTCTCTGGCCTTTCACCCAGCTTGACTAGAAGCTCTAGGTTTGTGAGAAGCCAGCAGTCCTATAAATCATGGGTGCTCTTTTCTAAGTCCAGCTTTTATTTAACCAAACTTTGAGCCCTCGTCTTTGTGAGAAATGGTGTAAAATCCAAACTGTCTGATACTTTGATTCCAAAGAAGAAAAATCCACAGTGACTACTGTCTGCCCTGAAAAGTTACGCAGCAGATCCCTAGCACCCTATAGTGTAACTCCTGCATTATATTTGTGCCTTTGTGTTCCTCAGAGACAGCTCAGAATCTTTCAGCCTCTTCAGGGCTATCTCCTCATGATTGTGAAATGTTCTTGTTATTATCTTCATTGATTTAGTGCCTAAAAAGGTGTCAATAAGTTGAATATTAATGTAAAGGGTATGGCAGTGTATGCTGCAGCTTTGATTCTTGTATCACTTAACCCCCATAAAGAGAAATCTAAATGAGATGGGCTTGAATTTAAACAGCCTTAAAATGCATTGGCAATTTCTAATAAAATAAACTGATGCCACTAATCTACAGAAAAGTTGATCATGATGACAGAGACTTGCTTTTGAAGCATGCTATTTCAATTTCTTTTGCTACTATGAATTACTGTTCATGAATATTTGACTGATCACTGAGCAGTAAAGACTTATAAGTAAATACTGACACAAAATTATATCAGCATATTATTCCCTATTTTTCCTTTAAAAGAAAAAGTCAGTCACTTCTCCAGGGACTGGAAAGGAAGCTATGTACTAATTTCTAAACCTGAATACAGAATATAAGCAAAGGATAATTTGCCAGACGGCTAAAGAATATCAGCTTATCACTAGGGATGATGTGAAAGTATAGAATATTTCCCAATTCTAGAATACTAGAACAGACAATAAAAGAGGATATTTAAAATCCAATTACCAATTTTCAGCGGATATATTTGGACTAGCGATACTTTATTTGTTTACTTTGTTGGTGCTCCTGCTTTGGTCTGTATTTGTATCCAGTTCCCCCACTTTCCTCTGTTAAATCACTCTGAAAAAAAACTCCACTGAAAGACATGAATCAGGCTCAATATCTTCCAATGAAGAATGAGCACATCCTAAAACTCCAGACTGCTTCAAGGCCAGAAGTCTGGTTTGCATACCCTGCCTTCTGAAAAAAACAAACAAACAAACAAAACCACACACACAGAAAAAAATCCCCAAACACAAACAAACAACTATTAACCTCATCCCATGCAAGAGTAATGAGCATTTTCAGCATAAATTTCAGTTATAGAAAATCCTATTTCTTTTGAATCTCTGTGTTATAATAACTTCTTAGCAATGATGTTTGTAAATCTTTCTTTCTCCCAATATAGGATTCCTGCCAATATTTCTTATAAATGGAGAGGTTTTATATGCTGGAGGAGACGGATATAAGCTATTCAGTTTTATAACAGCTCTCAACAGTTTGTCAGGGGAAAAAATGCAAGTGTGACAGAAAATGCATACTTAAAAAAGTAAGAATTTTCAGGGCTGTTTAAATATGGCTCAGCATGTGAGTAAAAACTCTTTCATTTTAGTATGAATTGACTTTTCATATTGAGAGTGTCTTTAGTTCACAATTGCCATTAAAAATATTTAAAGAATTGCCTATTGCTTTCAATTTATTCATCAGTGCTTAAAGGCAGAACTCGTAGGTACAGTTTATATTAATTGTATAGGAAAGAAAAGTGTCAAGGGTTAAGGCTGGGTTGGCCACTAGACAAATGACAGACGCTCTCTATAACCCGTCTCCCTTCCCCATGGTGAAGAGAAAGGGAATAAGGGAGAGAGACTTATGGATTGGAAAAGAAAACTAAAACAGTTTTAGTAAAAAGATTAATAACAAAAAGAAATATATACAAATATATGCAAAACCAGTATCAAACTCAACACTCCTTCTGGCAATTACAACACCATCACCACTGATGCTGTGGAGCGGGCACTGGGGAAGACCCAGACTGGACTCAGTGGCAGATGGGAAGCAGATTCAGGAGCTGGATTCAGGAATTGGATTCAGGAATTCACAGATTGGGACAGAAAACAGAAAAATGACTGGAGTCCTCCTTGGATGCTGGCCATTGAAGAAGAGAGCTTAACCCTTGTGATCCCTTGGCTTTACACTGAATATGATGTATATGGAATGGAATACCTTGTTGGTTAGTTTAGAGTCACCTATACTGTCCAAGCCTTCCCACAGGTGCAGCCTTTCACTTTATGACACCCAAATGTGGTACACAAGATTTATCAGTGACCTTGGTTTCTATGGGAGCAAGTATAAGCAAGAGTCTTTCTACACAACAGTCCTTTTTAGCAAAGCTAAACATCAGGTGTTATCACTACCACCAGAAGAAGACACTGTCTGCAAAAATATGCTGTTAACTTCAGAAAGTGCAGTTACTTAGAACAGACTTAGATAAAAAGTAAAATCATTGAACAGAATTAGGTCTGTGCTAGCTCAAACAAAGATAAATGCCATGGGAGATGTCAGGGACTGCAACTTCTTTCTCCTCAAAGAGGGATCTCTGAGGTCGTTAGCAGTCTTGCTATACAGAATACCTTCACACTGTTGTAGGGTAAGAGAAATAGACATGCCATGTATGGCCATCAGCACATGCCAAGCACAGTGAAGACAGAGACATCACAGTGAGAGCTTGGGTCTGGAATTTGTCTTTTTTCTTTCTTGAATGCAGCTTTTCAAGATACATGCAGTCATATTTGAGTAGCAATGTCCTTGTACCTTAAAGTCACCCATTCTCAGAAATTCATGACCTGATCTAGGAAGCATGAACATAGGACAATATATAAAGCATAAATTATCATTCACAGCGGAGGTGAACAGTGCTGATTGTGTGCTGATTGTGTTGCTTTCATCAGATCAGAGACATGAGTATACAGGAGTCCACTCACAAAAGCAGCAAAGCATTGCTCTGGAGGCCTCGTGTTCACCTGTACCCAGGTAAAGCCACAGAAGCTCAGTAATACTTCAGTAAGCCAAAGGTAGAAAGATTGAGTGCTGTCCTTGGAAAATGACAGCTCCTAGAAGGTTTAAACCAAGTAACAAAGCAGCCAAGGGGACAACTGTAAAAGCACCATGCTTTTGTCAGTCCTTACTGACAAAGCAAGGTGAAATCTTATCCGTAACTTTCAATGTGATGGAGTGGAGGAAAAGTCACTCTGTAGCATATAGAAAAGTGAAAGATTGTTGACGTAACAAATACTGAAACACCTTCACCTATCTTTTAGTGCATAGTGCACCCTGTACATTCTGTTCTCACTGGGGCTGTTACTGATTGAATTACAAGGGGATTTTTAATGTGATATTTTAATTGATAATTTCTACTCTTCATATATAATTTTTCTGATCCTTCTGTTGTATCCAAACATTTCAGCCATTCTTATTTTTGTGGATAATGATTTCAGGAGCGATAACGATTCACAGTGGGACAGATTATTTTCCCTTTCACTGAAAAATCTAAACAAACCCAGTGTGATCCCAGCATTTTCTTCTTCATTGCTCTGGGAGACAGCCAAACCTTACCTACGGGTGCTATTGATGGGATTAATATATCATAATCAAAACCAGAAAAGACTCTCTGTGTTCTTAGTAACACATTGTGAAATATCAGAATAAACAAAGAACAGCTTAAAAGCCTTATTAAATCATTTGTGCCACCAATAGAAAGCAAAGACTATTTAAGTTTTCTCTGACACAGAAAGCCGTTCTGTCTGTTCTCTTTGTCATAAGGTTACTATGAGTAACAAACTACAAAAAAATATTGGTTTAGCTGCTCCAAACGCAATTTCATAGTAGTATCAATAGCAGAAACTTCAGGTTCCTTTTAGGTGCTGATTCCTCCCAGATGAAGGATATAGGCTAGATTCAAATAAGGGCAGAGGACTTCTGCGTATTGCAGACTCTTGAATCCAAGACTACAGGCTTTTACTCCATTCCCTTTGCTCCATTCCCAAACTGACCTGAACATTTCCATTTTATGTCTCAAGTTTCTGCAGCTGCTCCTTTTGCTACCCACACTTTACAGCTATGAACGAGGCTTCAGGAACGAGGACTTAACATTAGTTGAGTCAAAGAGTCAAATAGCGGTGTGTTCTCTCTTTAGGAAGAATTCCTACTCCTCAGGAATAAGAGGTAACAGGCATAAAGCAAGTTATTGCCACAGCTGATGATGTGCTGTGCCTTCTTCAGCCTCAAGGGACTTAGGAACTTACACAATACATATGTATGCCCCTACATACAAAAACTGCTTAGGAGATGCTAATCCTGTGCCATCCGTATCTCCTATTTTTAGAAGCACAGGGGTAGCAGCACCTCCAAGCAGCAAGCAATTTATGGAGGGGCCCCATTTGAGGTTAAGATACTTAGGTTCAGACGTCTATGTAGAAATGTCTATCAGATACTTACATTTTCACTGCTGTCAGTGGAGTTGGAGAGCAACTAAGTTGGCTTGTCTCTAAGTGCCTACTTCAGGGTGTGCTTAACTTTGCCAAGTTTCCTTAGCTGTTGGGAGCAGATCTGACTGCATGAGAAGTCTGACACTCCGGGCACCAGAAGAAAAGATCACAAGAGTCTCATGGTTGCAGCATTTTGCTGGGAAGGTGGAATTCTCACTCCTTTGACTTTCCTGGTTTTACAAAAAAATACAGCAAGCACTGTGCAATGTGAGAAATAGGACTCCCTGCACTTTGTGGGATGCTCTCAGATGAAAGAAGCTAGGCTCCTTTTTTGTCTTCTTTCAAGCCAGTTTTCTCTGCAGTTGTGTCTGATTGCTTTCTAGGTGGTTATTAGCTGATATGACTAGGACTTTTCTTACATAGCTCTTTTATTCTGCATTTCTTCACTGGAATAGATTTACAAGCAATGAACTGTCTGCTATCTGGCAAAAGCAAAATGCTTTTCATTTAGAGTGAAAGTTGCAGACAGTTTTGAACAGGTGATGGTTTCTAAATCAATTCATTTCAGTACTGGAACAGCCCCTGAGAAACCTCTGTCTCCTGCAGACAGATTTGTAACTTCATAGTGGTAACTCCGTTGTGAAAATAGAGTTTTCCAGAGTGTAACTGTTGAATTCAGTCTTTGTTTTAGACCACAAGGATCCCATTTCATGCATTAAGTGCCAAGAAGCTCAATTATCTATTACTTTGTAGTTTAAACTGGAAAGTTTCCCAGATTACTTATCTATCCTCAACTACTTGAACAAGTGAAGTAAACAAGGGAAGTTTATTAGAATAAGTAAATAACCAGTACAGAGAGAGTTCTTGCAAATAAAAAAAGTGTGATCAATATCCTAGATCACTCTTATTCTTTGTCTTGTACATGTTATATCTAACACGTCAGCTGGAGATATGGCAAGGACATTGTATAGCTATTGTGTAGCTCACTGCTGTACTCTTGTTGATTTGGACTGAGGAGGTAAAGAGAACACAAAACCAGAGAGGCTTGGGAAAAGAAAGTTTTCAGCTAGTATTGTTAATTTGAAGACTCATTTTTAGAAAAGTGAGTCTTGAGAAAAAGGAAATGATTCCCTGCAGAACCAGTAACACTAACTTGCATTAAAGAAATGATCTTTAAAAACACCTATCTCCCATTCAAAGTACAGAAAGGAAGAGGTAGTTTAGCTAACAGAAAAAGATGTAAAACATAGCATCTGTTGTGGGAATATCAGTTTATTTCGGTATGTTCAGGATTCATACAAGAAGCTATTTTAATTTATGGATGTCTGCAAAAAGCTGGTTGTAAGAACAGTGCTGACTCATTGTGCACAGATTATGGCCAGTCTGGGCAGACACATCTGTTTTCAGAGGGGCACAGATATCAAGTTTAACAGAGGCTGAGGTTGTTTCCAACAAGCACCGACTCTTATTATCAGTAGGCTTTTTCTTTGCCTTTCATCCACAAGGATTTTCCTGTCTGGAAATCTACAGCTGCCTGTCTCAGGGCATTCCCCATCAAGCTGCTCCTCTATTCGAACTGTTTCTTTTGATTATAAAATAATGAAGTTTCAGACTTCATCTAGAAACCCAGACAGAAGCTCATATTGAACCTACGTTTGCAAAATCCTTATAGACCAAAGGACTCCTTTCTTTTACAGACAGATACTGCATATTAGGTGATGTAAATAGATTAAATCTGTTCAGTTTCCTTTCTAGAATGCTTTCAGCTGTTAGAAAGCTTAGCTGCAATGGTAAATGCCTCAGCATAACCATTTGATGAGACTTTTTATATCGAAATACAAGAAATGAAAGCTCGTGATTTAGAAAATGATCAGCATGGTTTTAGAAATTGTAATAATCAATAGTAATTAGATGGATAGATTCATTGTCATGAATTGGCTAGCCTCTTCAAGTGACCATTTATGGCAGAAATACCAAAGGTATCTACTGCATAACAGAGAAAGATTACCCAAAAACTTACTGCTTTGGAGGACTTCAAAGAAATCATTTCTCCCCTGCTCACTGAGAATGATATTAGGCTCATGATGATTACAAATAGTCCATCCACTTGCCTTCAAAGAATTAAATCCCTGGAGGATCTGGTTCCCCAAAAAGTATGAGGACATTTGTGCTTGATTGAATGAATGCAGTGTTGTCTATTTGTCCTGGTTTGGGTTAAAACAGAAATTCTGTTCTATGACTTTTACTTTTCAGCTAAGTCTGTCTGAAGTTAGCAGCATGTTTACCAGATAGAGTCTGCTTCTAGCAGTGATAATACTCCATGTTTATAGTTAGTACCAAGGATTGGTATGTGAACCAAGGTCACTGCTAGATTTTGTGTACCACACTGGGGGTGCAGAAAGTAAAGGTTGTACCTTCAGGGAGGAGCGACCAGGGCAGGTGACCCTAAATTAGCCTACAGGGATATTCGATATCCATATATGTCATATTCAGTATAAACCTGAGGGATCATGAGGGTCTCATTCCTTTTGCCCCTTCTCTTGGCCTTCTCGTCATTTTTGCCCATTGCCATCGTTTCGCTAAGATCGAGCTGTTCTCTCGGCTTCGGGACTCTTCCTCACTCGGTTTGGCTTTGGCAGCTTCAGCTTTACCTGAGCTCTCCAGCCCTGGCCTCAGCCCCCGGCTCAGGCCTTGGCTGGGCCCCAGGTTCTGGGCCGCATCCCTGAATCCAGCTCCCAGTTCCCGTCTGCTGCTGGGCCCTCACAGCATCAGTGATGACAGTGATATATTTACCATCTGGAGGTTGGGTTTGATATTGGTTTTGTACATATTTGTATATATTTACTTTTTTTTATTATTGATGTTATTGTTTTCATGTTTTAGTGAAACTGTTCTAGTTTCCTTTCCTAATCAATAAGTCTCTCTCCTTTATTTCCTTTCTTCCCCTTTTAGGTGGGGAGGGGGAGAGAGCGTTCTGTTGCAGATTTGGGGGATGTCCTGACCCCAAACCGTGACACTATTGAAGATTATTTCCCTTTCGTATAGGAAGAACATAATAGCTAGACAGTTAACAAGGATTTGCAAAGTTTTTAGTAACCTAGAGATGGGCATGCAATTCAGCCTTCACTCACATACTAACAGTATGAAATGTTGCCAACACCTGCAATTCTGTCCTAGTTGGTACACGTTCCACTTTCTGGCATTTCTCTGGGCTCCTTCTCACCCTAGTATTTCACCTCCCTGACAGCCTCAAGATTTCTTTATTTGAATTAGGTTTCCCTTTTTTCTAAATTCTGCCATGGTCTTTTATCACATGGGTTGATTCAGATCCCCTTTTTCCTTTGATTCCAGACTGCATAGTGAAGGGAAAGACAAATTCGTTTATATAATTTTTGGCTGCCTTGTTATGTGACACAGTGCTTTGTTGGGAGCAGCACGCCAGGAGTCTTAGGATACTGAGTAAGTATATGATGGAGCTCATCTAACTGAGAGCTGCTGGAAGAAGCACAGGTGGGTCTAATAAAACCACTAAACATTTTTCTGCAGTTTAATGTTCTAAAATGGTTCAGAATGAGGTTGCACAAGAGCTGAGAAAAGGGAGATGGTGGGAATCTCCTGCCAGGGACAGCCTAGGGGTGGGAGCACTTGGCTATCAGGTGGGCTCAGCCAACTTTGTTCTTGGAACAAGATGTCTAGTTCCTTTGGCTTTAGGATAATAAAAGCTCACATATTAATAAGGTATGTATTGACAGGGATTTTACAACAGATTTGATATCATAGAATCAAAGTTTTAGACTGGACGGGACCTTAAACTTCATGTAGTTCCAACCTCCCTGCCAGTGACAGGGACGCTTTCCACTAGACCAGGTTGGTCAAAGCCTCATCCAACCTGGTCTTGAACACATCCAATGAAAGAGCATCCACAAGTTCCCTGGGCAACCTGTTCCAGTGCTTTGCCACTCTCATAATGAAGAACTTCTTCATAATTTCTAATCTAAATCTACCCTCTTCCAACTGGACACCATTACCCCTTAATGTTCATTTATTAACCAAAAGAATGGAAAATACCATCCACTTTCAAATACAAATTATGTCTTCTCCCCAATGCAAAATATCAAATTCTCAAAATGGAATAAACATATCAAGCACAAATTAAATTTTGATTTACACATTTTTCAGGAAGTGTCAGTCTTCATTATGAAAAAAATATGGTTAAATCCTCCTTCCTTTTCTTATAGGAGTAATCTTACTATAGGCTTACTCTAATGTGCCTGGAAAGACTTACAATGATTTCCAAAGACCCTGAATCAGTCTCAAAATTATTATTTTATCTTTTTCTTCAGAAAATATTCTGCAAGATGTTTTGGATTCAACAATAAGTTAAGAGATTTCAGTCATAGAGAATATGGGACACATATTTTTAATTGGTTCATCATTTGATATTTACCCCTGAACCAAAGCAACCCTCAGCCCAACCTTAAGGGACAGGCAAGAGAACACTATAGAGTATTAGTCAATCTGTAATGTTTGACTTCCAAAAATACTCATATTGCTTTCCAAGATGCTTGAATGACAAATAGAGCAACATTTCCTGTGAAATTCCTGGCATTTCTGCTCCTAGGTTGGTCAAGAGCTGAAAGAGGCACCTTTACATTCGCAAGCATTAGAAACAGTAAATTGAGACTGCAGGCTTGTCCTTACTGCAGTTGTTGATAATGAAATCGCTCTTAATTCCCACATGTTCCAAAGCTGAGTTTGCCTTACTGATTTCAGAAAGCTTGTTCCTGACTTCTGCTTTTGTGACCAAGAGGCAACCAAATGAAATCACTTTTATTGTCTTTGACTCTTCTTGCTTCATGCAGTCTATACCTTTTCTTTCTTTTTGTGTAAGGCAGTCTAGAGAGCTGTTCAAAGACAAAAAATGTTTCCAGACAAGTCTGAGGGAGAGAAGAAAATAATAAACATCAAAACATATACAATGTCGGTATGATTATTTCATATCATCACTCTAGACTTCACTGCACTTCCAGACACTTCTAAAACTGTGCTGACAGCATTTGAAAGTGGTTACAGATTGTTTATTGGACCTCTAGCTGTTCTGTCAGAGAGTAAGGAGGAAGAAAATGATAAAATTGTATCCAATTCTTCATATATTAAATATTAATTTACTTTCACAGTTAGTATTCTTTCAGAATCTAATCTTACCAAGGGAGAGGTATTTTATTTCCAAGGGCACCACTGTGTGCAGAATGCAACTATTGAAACACTTTAAAGTCCTACAGTGGATATGGTTATGCATTTTGCTGCCTACAGGTGACCATGTATAAGATAAGATTTGGTGGTAATTCTTTCTAAAACACAAGTCATGCACTTCTACATTTTGCTGAATCATTATGCCCTTAAGGAGGCACTGGCAGCTACACAAGTTGTAGGTGTGGATCTAAAGGTTACAGATGACAGCTGGATACTTATTAATTTCATCCTCAATTGCAAATTATTGCTTAACTGCCATTTGCGCCTTTGAAAATATTCCCTGTGTTTTGCTGAATCAAAGCCTATGTGTGATCTAGTTCACTTCATACAATACAAGGTGAAGTCTAGCTAAAGGCTTTGCAGGATTAAAAAACCCAACTGTTTCCTGACACACCAGCTCTTTTTCTGTGCTATCTGTAACTTCAGCGAAGATACAAACATGTTACTCTGTTCCAAGAGATAACAGAGACTGGAAATGGTATTATATAACAAAAACCTTGCAAGACAATGAAGGGATACATTTGATCACACCTCTAATGGGGAATCTAAGGGAATAAAAACAGTTTACCAGAATCAAGAGTCTTAGTGTTTTGATAGCCTTGTTAGGGAAAGAGGTCATATTAGTTAGTTGTCAGTGACTGATCTTTCTCAATTACAAAAATTATGAGAGGTAGAACATCACTGCAATGAGCAACAGTTTAGGTTGTGATATTCCTATAACCTATTACTTCTAACTACTTTATTAGCTCCTGTAAGCTGGAGTGTCAGGAAGTCCTGGGGATTCCTAACCACTTTTGAAGTTCATATATTGAATAGATGTGAACAGACTATTTGAATAATTTATTCGCAGATAAAGATCTGGTAATACTTGTAATAAGGAAATATATTTGATGAAGAAAGAATAGGACTGAAAAACAATTTCTGCAGCAATAAACAAAATTGTTTCCTTAGAATGCAATATTACACTGTACAGGTAGATTTTCTTCAAGGAAACTTGCTGGAATCACCAAATTCCATGTAGATCCCCAAACAGAGTCCACAGGTAATAAAGTTGAACACTGAGTACCATATTTATTTAGATATTGTCTATTCTGAATGTGTCTATACACCTTCTGTTGCTCTGCTCTTTCATTTTC
>WEIS01067694.1:0-15668 GCA_013389965.1 Todus mexicanus | reverse complement strand
TGGAGTTCACTTTCTGCATGTCATGGGTCAGTCAGTACATGTGGTGCACAGCCGTGGGTAATCTGCTCAGTGCTTCACCCTGAAGTAGGAAACCGTATCTTCATGTACTGTTAGATGAAAGAGTTCAGTGACTGCCATGGCAGCCTGAACCTCCCGTAGGCAGATACTTACGGTTTGCTGTTGTAGGGCGAGATTGCAGCAGGCACCCTTGACTGCAGAGTAGACTGTGGTGCTGTCTGGCCTTGTGGAAAATTTGCTGATGTAGACATGATGCGTGCAGGGGCACTGCTTGGCAAAGTCTCCTGCTTTTTCTTTTATTGGGTATGGTATGCCATGTTCTGCCCTTCTTTGCTTTTTTCCGGCTCAGCTGGTTGCAGATGTTTCCCCTCGTTTGACCCCTTTCCTTCGGTTAAACTAATTGATGTATTGCCAATGTAGCCAACAGTGGGGCTGGTGTGAGCCTGCCATAGCAGGGGACAGAGAGGAGAGAGTTTTTTAGAGATGCTCTCATTCCTTTGGGGGCCATGGTAGGTTATTTTTATCTGGCTTTTTAGAATACAAGCCCTTCTTTGAATTCTGCATGTTACAATAAAGACTATCTCCAGAAAAGCATTGTCATTAATTCTATTGCATTTACAGGAGATACCAAAGGTTAAATAAGAGGAGTGGTTGAGTGTGTTTATTCCAACAAACAGTGGGCTTTAATGTGGAATCATAAGGATATTATCCTAATAGAGGCTACAGCCATGATTAACAACCCACAGAAATCTCTTTGACAACAACTGCTGCTGTTGCTGGATGAAAGCTTGGTGCAGACTACGTAGTGAAGGAAAAATCGCAGGGGGTTTGCTTCTCATTTGTCATTAGATCCATCCAGCCAAAAAACCTTTTACCATTTTATTTCATATCTGGAAGCAAATGTAGCTGCAACAGATTTCATATAAGGGCCCTTGCTATCATTAGGGTTTTGTGCAACATTTCCTTTTACATGTGTATGTGCAGACTGTTTCATTCAGTAGCATGGCAAGAGTTTTGAAATCAAAATTTATAGTACAAATTAAATACATTTTGGGATGCGGACACTTGAAATGGATATAGTGGAGGAAAATGAACATATTGAGCCACCCACTAATAGCTTACTCATTTTATTTCTTGACACACTCAACTTCTGGTTTTGTTGCAGCACAAGGATTAGGGGAACTGACTCTTCACTTTCTTGCCCATTGGGCTGCTGTTCATCTGTTCATGCCTGGTGAGAATATCGTTTCATGTTGATAATCTTGGGAGACTGCAGCGAAAGGTGGACATCAGAGATGGCCTCTCTGCTTTCTGTTTCTGATCATGGATAGGTATCAGCTGTGTGACATGAATAACTAGGGAGTTCTTTAGCTCTTGCCTATATGCATATTTTTTTCTTTCAATAGAAACATATTCCAGAAAGGAAAGAGAAATGCTCCAGGTCCTGATTCTTACAAGCTTTGTACAAGTGATTGCCTTCCACTTCAATGGCAAAAGACAACTTGCAAGAATATCAGTGCATGCTTTTTTGCATTTAAACTACAAGTTGAGTTGAGCTTAACCAATACATGACTCCTTATCTAGTAAGACTTGCACACAGAAAACTCTTTCACATGCACTTTGGGTAAGGTCACAAAGTCAGGCACTCAAAAGTGTAGGTCCTTGTGTCCAATTATGTCTTTTAAACATTCTCCTGACCATGCTTCAAATGTTGCAAGGCAACATACTTTTTCCTAGAATCTCTTGGAGCTACTAAATTATTTTGATACTTTTAATTTATCAGGTACCTGATATGGAAAATTTCAACTCAAGCAGTTGAAAGTTGGCAAGTATATAAGCAACTGAAAAAAGGCAAGCTCTTGCTACTGAGTAAAATTAGCAATAGATGATTTCATCGGCTTGACTTTCAATGTGCGTGACTTCTGAACACACAGTTCAAAGATAGCTAAAAACATTTCCTCAACACTCTACATTTAGTCAGCATTTACCTATACAGCTGTCTGATCTGCTGAAAAAATCTTGATGATGGTCTCAAAGTCAGCATCACTTTATTTTCTCTTTTGGCTTGCTCACAGCCTGTGTAGGTCAGGCTGATACCATTGAATTCTCACTTTCATGAGTAATGTATATGCATTAACATTATAAATCTTTTACTTGATGAAAAGAGTATGAAATAAAAAGCCTTTATGCTCAACTACAAAAAGCTCCTCCATCTTCTCAGCTTTATGAGAATATGTATGGCTCCATTTGATCCTATTGATTGTGAAAAATTCTGTTTTCTACTGAAATTTTAAGGGTGAGTAGGGTACTAACTTTGCTCAGATGTGTATATCACTTAGATGTTTGATTCCTATTCTATAGGCAGCAAGCTTGAGAAAACTTCTCAGAAAGAAAACATGCTGTTGAGCTTGTAAAGTCATATTGATCTTCCAGATCTTATTTGGGAACCATGGCTCTGTCATGAACAAGCTTTGGTTTACTAGGTGAAATGAATGTAGGCCCTTAAAGGCAGCATCACTAAGATAAGCTGAGTGGCTGTAGTGGCAATGTACTGGGAATCAGGATAGTACATACAAACAGCTCAGTTCTTTGTTTACAACAGAGGATGTCACCCTGTAAATGGAACTGTCTTCCTCCTAAGGATAGAGTTGTTTCTTTTTAATGATTTGGGAGCAAAACTAAGACTGTTAGACAGTACCTCGTCATACCCACTCAGCATACCCCAAAGATAATGTATTTTCACGTGCATGTATTGTTTAGGTGAAACAGAGGTATTCTTACAGATTTTTCCAGAATCTATAGCAAAGATAACTAACACAGAGACAATAAATCTTCTTAGTACTAACACCTTTTTATTCCAGTTGGGCCACGCTGCTTTGCTGATGTACAGCTTGTGTTGGTGTGTCAAAAAGGTTTTAAAGACAGGCAGAATGAAGAGAGACTAATGTAGTATAATTCATAAAGCAGAATTTTCAAATGGTATTTGTGGTAGTGTTTTGATCTTGTGTGCATAATTATTTGCAAGAAGCTATTTTTGGTTTTTGGCATAGATAATTTCTAATAACCACTGGGTATTTTAAAAAATTAAATTGCACTTTTCACTGGTAGTAAAAATCTGAAGTAATTTCGTCAGAGTGCTGCTGAACAGCTCATTTTTCAAACTTAGTAATTTGAGTGTAATGTAGCTATTTCTTCTTCAATTATGTAGAAGACTTATTAAGATGCCTGAGTTATGCACAATTCTGTTTTCAAATGGTGTTTATTAATAGACTTGGCTTAATGCAACTAATTAGACTGTTACTAGGCTGCTAACATAGAAGACAAAACTATCCTGGAGTGCAGTATTGCTTGAGGAGATCTTAGACAAATCCTGCATACAAAGTTAAGGGTACCTTGGGGACTTCAGTGCTTTGCAAGATATGGCTGTTGTGCAGTAGCGTCTTGAAAAGAAGCAACAGTGACAAAGCAAAATACCGAGAGCTTTATACCATGCTTAAGGTCAGTAGGGAAAGGATAATCAGGTGTTGAACTTTCCTGATTTGGAACTTGTTCCCGGGGTCCTGGGCAGTCACCAGGGTCTGAATTTGAGCAATTGAGTGAGGTTAGTTTGATTATGAGCACTTGCACATCAAAAGCATAATCTTGTTTACTGTCCTCACTGAAGGAGCTCTGGGAAAATACATGCCCCCATTTGCATGGTCAGTTGTGTCAATATGAGGCTGTCATGCTAAAGCTGAGGCTGGGCAGCTGGGTATGTCAAAGCAGCTCCTGAGATAGCCTTTCAGTATAAATGCTGTCCCTGTGTTGTGCCTTGCAAGGCAGCTAGAAGCACTGAGAGCCTCTCATCACAGGCTGTAGCTCTGCCCACCACAACAAGCCTCGAAGACAGAAAGCATAGTAGGATATCACAATGTTGCCTTGTCTGGAGATGTCCCTTCTCTCCTCGCCTTTTCTTTCCTCATAAGAGGAAAAAATAATTCCACTCTTCCACTGTTCTTTCTTTTAAAAGTTCCCAATTGTACTCCCACCACCACCCACCCGCTCTATACCCTCACCCTGCCTTGTCATCGGACAGTCTCTTGGGTAGTGACTAGCTAATGGATGAGGAGATTTATGTGGTGGCTGCAGTTGTTTATTTCGTAATATATAAGCAATAAATTTCCAATGTTAGGGAACTGTTAACTTCTGCATATACCTTGAGTCCATCTGCCAAAGATGAAGAAAAGAGGTGCATGGTGAAGTGAGCAAAGCTATTAAAAATTCTAAATTAAGAGAATGTGATTTTCTTGTGTGTGAGGGGGGAGGTAGCGGGAGGTATCTAGCTGCTTTGGTGCAGATCTCAGATGCTCTATTACATACTTTTGTTTGTTCTGCAATGCTTCACAATCACAGCAGAATTTAAATAAAAATTTGTTATAATGTGTTAAGTGCTAAAGTGGCATAAAACCTGTTTTTTGGTAACATTTATTCTCCTGAGTTACTTGTATTGTACACATGAGCAGGAAAACTATTTAGTCAAGTCCTTTTTGAGTGTCCTTGGTGGACAAAAAGCCTTTAAGAGACCTATTTACTTTTATTATTCTTGCCCCATCTTACTACTTTCTTATCCTTTGAAAGTGCTAGGATAGGAGCAGATTGGTATGTAATAGTGTATTGTCAGGGATTTCTTTTTTCTTGTAATAGGAAAAAAAAAGAGGTAAAACATTTAAGTTATTCTCTTTGGTTTTTGGGTTTTTTTGGTGGGTTTTCTTGCAATCACTTTATCTCATTTGAAGATATTTTTTCTGCCTGTAAGCTGTGTGAAACATCCCTATACAGCAAAGGAAATTGATTAATGCTCCTCAGGGGAGTAGTTCTGGCTATGAACAAACTGTTGTCAAATGTAGAATATAAACAAACTGAAAATCCACCAGCCTAATCATTCTTTGATAATATTGGTAATATTGGAAGAAAACCTGTGATAATAGCAGTAAGAGCTTTCCTAGAAGAGGCAGGAGTTTAAAGCCAATAGAGCATTGTCTCCTGTAAGTATTGCACTAGCATCCCGTCTCTTATTTTTTTGTTCCTCCAGCCCCCACCTTGGGTATTATAAAATTGGTAGGATGCAGCATGGCCGGTGAGAATTTACTCAGGAGTTGGAACTGCTTTCCCCTGTGAACAGAAGACTTCAACTCTTCCTATCTGACTTACCATTTTCTTTCTCGTCAGAAGAGTGTCCCCATGTCTACATAAGGATTGGGTTGTGTTTAGTAGGATGGGTGTAGACCAGAAATCTAAAATGTTATGTAGTCACACTTCAGAGAACTTTTTTTCCTTTTGTGATTTTTCCCTTTCCAGACTGGAAAGGCACTCTTCATCTGGTCAAGGGGAGGGAGAGGCCTTTGCTCCATCCTCACAGCAATATGGAGCTGTGCACAGGCCACCAGCGCTCTATGCAAATGTGTTCCTCTGTCCGATGCCAGCTCTGCCAGCTTTCTGTACCTGGTGAGAACCTCCCAGCAGAGCAGCACACCTGCTGTGGCTTGATGATTTTTTTAATTTTTTTTTTTTTTTTTTTTTTGTTTTTNTTTTTTTTTTTTTTTTGAGTCTTCTCAGCTGCAGATGCTGAAATATTAGTACTTTCTTTGGAGCCTGGCAGAGGGAGCATGTATATTAAAATGTGGTGATTTATGACTGGCTCCAAACCTGAGTGCGTAAACTGTCCTTAATATTTCTTGTGGCTCTCTCCAGGATATATGAGGTAAGACCATGGTTAAACTCGGTCAAAAATCCATAGAAAGCATTTCCAGCTCTGTCTTTGCTAAATCAGTTCTGTTCCCTTTCAGTTCTAGATTTTCTTTCTTGAGAGCAGCAAACGTAGCAAAGGTGAGTGTTGAAGTCCTTCCCTGAAGGAAGGACTTGTCTTCCTTGCGTCATTTATTTGGCAGTGAAGATACATTGATCAAATGGTTAATATTTGTGCAAGTGCCTTGGAACCACCAGAGCGTGGGAGGCTGGGCAGTTGCAAGATCCGAGCTTCTTCTGTGCTTCTGCCTACCTGACTCTGTACCTCAGGCTCCTTATTGGCTCTAGCACAAAGGTTAACCTTAGAATCAAAATTGTCTATCTGGGATGATGGTGGAAGCATCACGGCATTTGGATGTGCAGAAGAACTGCCAAATGAAGATCCACAGCATGGTAGTGATGTGCACACTATACAGACCTGTCTGGTCACAGTCAAGCTGTTTACTGAAAATACCTCTTAAAGAAACTCCTGAGATAAAAATCTCTTTTGAAGAACAAGCATCTGCAGCTGCCACACATATATTCCTAAGGAACAAAGTAATCACTGTATACCTTTAGCAGGTGCTGTTTCGTTCTCCAATTTAACTTGAAGGACAAAGAAAACTTTTTACTTGGGTTTTGCTTGGTTGTTTCTTTCATAGAGTTTGTAAAAATTACTTTGTTTCGCTAAAAACTGTGGATAAGAAATAGCATGGCACTGTCACATCTGCAATCCTTGTGACTTCATCTCATACATACAAAAGATGATGTATTGCTCTATAAATTCCTGTGAAGGCAGCCAACAGGAACTGACTTGGACCATTCCTGGTGGTGAAGGAGATGAATGGTAAACTGAGAATCCTTTTGTGGTTGCTTTGTTTGCTTATCAAAATTGGAGGGACTGTTTGAATACTGCATGCTTCCTAATGACTTCTGCTTTCCCCCTGCCTCCAGGATTTAAAATATTTAACTTGCTGAAAGACTTTGATTTGAAATCCTCGAAGTGGTAAAGCACTGATTGCTGGCAAGTTCAAGTGTAAAACTGGTTATAAATACTCAGGGGGGAACAGTGCAATGGAGGGAAACAGTACACTGAAAATGAGAGTACTCTAAATCAGAACACTTTTTTTGATGGTCACTGCTGGTTTTTAAGAGCATAGCTAGTAAATACTGAATAAAAAATTCATTTAAGTCAATCAGAAGAATCTTACTGTAATTAATTTGGGCTGGTTTTTGAATTAATTCCTTCTTCCAAGGTACTTTACCTTAAATTTCTACTGTAAGGCGTGGAACACTTTTCCTTGGATGTTTCATGAACATGATTGTGTAATGGTTTTATGTGGCTGAGGCAAATCAGACTGAGATATGTATCTTAACTACTAATATAAGCTATGGGGATCTATAATGAAGTAATTTTGATTCTTGGGAAGGTAGAGGTAAACATGGATGCTTTTCTTTGAATTTACATGTATTTAGAATAACTTTCTTTGAAGCTTTTAAAAAGAGGAATTAAAAGCAATGTATTGGGAAAGCTAAAAGTCAAGTTAATATTGCTGCTTAAGAGATTGCTTTTGCCTAGTGAGGATTACCAGATGCTCAAATTAATTTCATTTATTGCCTAAGCTTGTCTGACCTCTTTTTAGAGGTGAGGGTTAATCCACTGAAAGAATTACTCTGTCCTGTGTTGTATGCCATTAAGTCTTGCAGAACAGGTTTAGGTTGTTGATTATATTCCATCATTCCTGTTGCACTAATTAAAGGAGTATTTGAGGTATGTAGTGGAGCCGTCTGATGCCGTGCCCCAAGATCATACTATGCAGTATCAAGGCATTTTTCTATTTACCTAGAGCTGTGCTGGGAGCACTGTCTTGCAGCAATGGAAGCTTGTGCCAGAAGTGGTTTGCATCTTTCTTTACAGCTCTCCACACAGTGTACCCTCTCTGGCTCTTCTCCTTCCCTTGTAAGTTGGAAGAATATGCTGAATGTGTCTCTCTTTAATGTTTCTGTTTAATTTCTGTTCACTTTATGGGAACCTGGAAGGAAGTGGTGCTGCTTTATACACTCTGTGAGCAGGTCCGCTCCTTGGCCTGGTTAGGAGGATGCTGTGCTGGGAAGGTCCTCCAGGGCTGGTCAGTGAGTATAGAGCAAGCATCCTCCTCCTCCTGGGGGAGGCAGTTCTCAACCTCGTGGAGGGCTTTGACATGAGGTGTTTTGACAAGTGGTGTTTTGGTTTGTTTTTTTTTCTTCTTTTCTTTAAAAATCTCCTAAAGAATTAAGGACAGATTTATTTTTTTTTAAAAGTTGTATTAATTTTTTAAAAATCTCTCATAAATACACAGTTTTCCTTACATTACAAGACCATCAGTGGAGTGGTGAAGTCAGCTCTCAGAAGGGAGAAAATGGCAGATTTAAGATTGCCCAGGTAGTCATATTATGGCTTATCATATACATACATTTTAATGTTCTCCTTTATGGTCACATTTGCCACATACAATGTTTTCTCTGAGACTCCTGTTTATCCAGCACACAGGAGGGACTCTTTTCCTAATGATCATCTCTTCAGTATTTTGTTTTTTGTCATTGTTGTGTGTGAACCCCTAGCTATACTGACTACATGCTTTTGAAATGATACTTTCAGGATAGGATTATTAATTAACTCATGAACTTTCCCTTGGTTCTCATTAGTATAGGAGCTTAGCATTGCTCAGTCAGTAATTACTTTGCCTTCCTCACCAGCAAACTCAGACTCGCTGAGATATGGAGAAAAAAGTGTTACTTGGAATGCCTGATTTAAAAGGCTTTTATCTTGAAGAGTCCTTAGTATTACATATCTTTGCGAATGGATCAGAGAAAAGGTCATCACATTTTTTTGACGCATGAAGACAAAGATGAAGGGCTGGGGTTTTTTACCCCTCTCATGTCACTCTGTAAATTGCAGGATTTCTAATTTGAAATTCAGTTGGTGAAAGATGTCATTTAAT
This sequence comes from Todus mexicanus, assembly GCA_013389965.1. NCBI lineage: Eukaryota > Metazoa > Chordata > Aves > Coraciiformes > Todidae > Todus > Todus mexicanus. Next base: position 6,906 of record WEIS01067694.1, on the reverse strand, counting down.
CTTAACAAGGTCACATAGTGGAGTTAAGTAACCTTAAAAGTAATCAGTCTCACCAACAATTGTGTTTCTGTTTTATAAGGAGGATACCTCCTCTGAGCTAGTGATGTTCTGTGTGCTCATTTGTGGCTGTGAAAGAAGATGGTTACTACCTCCTCCCTATCAACCCAGGCTGAACTTACTAACCTTCCTACCTTTTCCTCCTTGGAACATTGTTTGCTAAAGCTCCTGGGGTTTTTTGGATGTATGGCACCAAGCAAGGTTGGTTAGGCTATGGTGGTGGAGTGGGTGTCCAGGGCACCTGTCGGGCAGCCTGGGAGTCTCAGGGTGTGATGCAGGATGGAACCATGGCCTGGTGTTCCTCTGAACCACATCAGAGGAGGAATCGTATTGCCATCTTGTTGATGTGATCTCATACTAACTTTTCAGTTCAGTCAATCAACCTTAACAGTTTTGCATTGTTTTCCTGGGATCCAAAGAAACATAGTAATAATTACATTTGACTGTGGGCTTTTTTCCTTACTTTTTTTTTTATTAAGGGCATAAGGACTTGGTTGGAAGTAGTCTCTCAGTCCAGCCACAACTGTGACAATGTGAAAATGAATGTTTGCATATGGATATAAAGCGGTTAAATGGGGACCATTTAGATTTACAGTTGCTTTATTTTTTCTTTTTGCTGCCAGAAGAATGTGAAGGGCTTTAGTGTAAGGAGAGCCGTGGTGAGACTGATCTAGTTCATCTGGTTGTGAACACTTTCTGTCTGCAATATAATACCCATCCAAATGCAGAAACAGAAACCATAGCTCTCCTCAGTGAGCCATGTTGTGAAGGCCAGTGGATATGGTATGACTGTATTAGCATGTGTCCTTGTGAGTAAATCGAGGTATGTGTATTGCAGTGCAATAAAAAATTATTACTGTATGTATTAATGTAGTAATCTTTCATGTAGATTGTGCAGGTAAGGAAGGCTGTTTGGAGGGCAAAACAAATTAAGCATATGTGTTTTCCCATCAATTTCCTTGCTTATATCCTTGATTCGTATCTTGCCAAGATTTCTCAGCATCTGTACCTATGCATCTGTGCTGGATGTCTATGTAGGATCTGCTTATTCAGTTCTGGTTTTTGTAACTCACTGACACTATTCACAGAGTCACAGAATGTTAGGGGTTGGAGGGGACCTTGAAAGATCATCTAGTCCAACCCCCCTGCCAGAGCAGGGTCACCTAGATTAGGTCACACAGGAATGCATCCAGGCTGGTTTTGAATGTCTCCAGAGAAGGAGACTCTACCACCTCTCTGAGCAGCCTCTTCCTTTTTAAGCAATGAATACAGAAAAATAAATAAATTGAAAAGACCACAAATGTCAAGAAGTACAAAATTAAGATAAAAGAGAATCCGAAATAAAAGTGTCTGTCTGAGTCAAAGCAATGGGAAAGGGAGTGCTGTTTTTTCAGTACACTATACTCTTCTGTTACCCATCCACTGTTACCTTGTTGTCAGTGGCAAGACTGCACCTGATGGACATCTGCAGTATCTTGTTTAGGACACCAAAGCTATTTTGCAATGGATCCTAGGACAAAAAAGCAGCACTGTATGGGTAGTGCCAGAGATGCAATATTTCTGTGGTGTTCAGTTTTGTCTGGAACAATGGCATAGGAAGTGTATACAGTGGCAGGTACTGCTGCTGGTGAGAACTGGCCTTGCCCTTCTGGTAATTGGTTAGACTGATGGCTTTGACTGTCTCATCTAAGATCAGAAGATGTGTGTCCTGTTGAGAGCTTTTAATTATTTTTTTTCCCCCAAATAATTTAAGCAGTCTTCCAGGAGATAAATTAAAATAGATTTTTCTGACAGATTAAATAGTTAATTAAACATTGTATTTATTAGGTAGTCTTCTGATACTAAGAATTTAGATTTGTTGTTCTGTTACTCCGTTCGTTCCTGCATGTGTACCACTGTGACAGCTTCAAGTACAGGATGCTGAAATTGGTGTATAGCGGAAAACTGTCACTGGGACAGTTACAAACTATTTCAAATGGCAGAAAGTGAGAAAGACATGAATTGCCTATCTACAGATTTCTAAGTCAGTGAAACATAGTATTTGCTGCAAATGCATGATTCTTTTTACACAAAAAATTATTTCCCAAGCGCTGTGAGAGAGTGAGACATGGGTGCCTTAAGGTATGCCTTTGTCTTGTGTTTCTAAGCATTTTGTGCTCTGTAAGTGGCATTTGTAGTCAGTGTTGCAAAAGTCATGCTTACCTTGACAAGGAAACCCAAGGAAAGAAAAACAAAATGTGTGAATGCAAAAATGTAGGTTCCCTGGCCTGTTGAATAACAGAATCCAGGGATTTTAAGAGATCACAAATGAGTCTGCTGCGCAGTACTAGTGGGGCCTACAAGAAGAAAAAACTTTACTTTTGGTATTAGCAGGAGTTGTGTACATAAGATTCATGTGTAACTTTGTGCATAGTATTGATGAAACCTCATCAGAGAGCCGTATTGAAGCTTTGTGCAGCGTAGTTTAAGAAGCAGATTGACTGAAAGTGGTGAAAAAGTTTGAGACGACTGGAAGACAATTTTAATTGTGAGAAGAGTGGGGAAGTCACTGGATTTGATTTGTCTCTGTCCTGAGTATATGCTTTTGGCATGCAGTGACCTGAAAGGCTGCTGCTGTGTTGCCAAGAGCTGCATTTCCCTGGCCTTTCTAAGGATGTTTGTGAAAGGTCAAACCACCTTCTCTGACTGAGGAGCTGGCTGAGAAGCTGAGTCATTCCTCTGTCTTTGCACTTAGGAGATCTCTTCCTGAATCACTGAATTTTTAAGGTACTGAACCTTTAAGAGTGGTACTTCTGAAGTCACAAGCACCCTGCTGTGAAGTGTTTGAGAGGCCCAGTTTGGTGCCTTTCTTCATGATGCTGCTTGCCTGTTGCTCACTAACACTGTGTATCTTCTCTTAGCAGTAAAGATTAAAACTTTTCACTGAGTCAAGTCACTCATTTCCATGAATGCATCTCCTTCTGGTGATCAAAAAAGGCACATAAACTGCAAATACAAGTACCAAAATGAAACAAAATACACAAATACGCTCCTGCAGCCACTGATTTTAATAGTAATTTACAATTGCTTTATTCTCAAGTCCCTCTTCCACCAACCCTGTCCTCAGGGTTATGGTTCCCTCATGGCTCCAGTTCAAGAAAGCAGTTAAATAATGTCTTATGGATATTGTTATTCAAGACAAGCCTTTTAATGTTTTCCTAGTGTTAAACCCCATGAGAACTGGACTTCATCCCCTGTTTGAACTTTAGCATATCGTATTCTATTCTGAATATAGATGCTTTTTAAATTGAAGCCTGATTTGTCCATCTCCCAAGAAATGCCTTCTGAAATACCCCAGACAGAGCACGGCAGGGAGGCAACAGGGCTGGCTGGGTGGGTGAACGAGGGAGCCAGGGCGGCAGGAGCTGCTGCCCCACACCTGCCATGCACCCTTGCCAGTCCTTACTCCACCCTGCTAAGCTCCCCAGGGTTGAAGATAGAAGTATTTGCAAGAATTTTTCACTTCCAAAGTTACTATTTATCCGGTAGAGCTGCAGACTGTTCTGTTACATTTTTTAGTAAGAAATAAAATACCTCAAAGTTTCTTAGTGTGTTGCGCACCGAATTAACCAAAAGCACGTAACACCATTTTGTTACGGTTCATTGCTGTTAGGGTTTGAAGTTGTTGCATACAGATAAGCGATTTCTTTGCAGTTGCTCATGTTTTGATTAATGTACATACCTGGCTGGAATGATTTTTCTACCTTTTAGACTCAAATACCTGAATCACAAAAGATGCACATCATGATGCAGAAGCCTGGAGTTCCTGAGACTCTTGTGCTGTATGTAGTGTTTCCAGTGTGGGAGAGCAATGAGGAGAGACAATGTGTTTTGCTCTGCTTCTGTCACCCACCCAGGCATGGTGTGTGGGCAGAATGAAACTGTCCTCACAGATTTTTAAGCACTCTTTTGTTTCATTTTTATATCTCTTTATTTTTATTTCTCAGAAGAAGGGGCAAGAAAAAGAAAGGAAGAGTGAGAAGGTATTGGAAAAGCAGGTGAATGGGAGCAAAGTGACCAAGTTTTTGTTTTGTTAGTGTACTGTGAAGCCCTTTGAGAATGGCACATGTAGCTTTTGGTGAGAGTGGAGAGCTCAGTGTCTTACTGTGGGTGTCCTGTCATCCAAAATAAGGAGATGCTCAACTGGGTTTTTGCAATATGGAGTTGATATGATAGACGAGCTTTGGAGAGAGATCTGTGTACTAAGGTAGAAAGGAGATTTGGTATGTAGGGAGAGAAGGCTCTACCAAATGAATAAGCTGGATTTACTGTTTCATGAATTTTTACGTTGTGTCCCTTCAAGTTCTACAAGTCTTTCAAGATGAAAATCCAGAGGCAAATTGACTTGTTTTAAGGAAGCGCATGAATGAATGTACATCACACTCTCTAAACATTTCTTTCCAGAGGGAAGAATGCAAGATACATTCAGTTTATAATCTTCAGAGAAGACAATTGTCATTGAAGGCCTTGATAATGCTCTCACTAGTGTAATAGGAGTATTCATCATGCAGGGAATCAATGCCTAGAGTCTACAATAAATGAGGGTTTTGCTCACTTAAGAGTCTACTAAGGCTGTGACAAACTGGCAATTAATATCATTAATGATTAATGTTTGATTGTATTAGAGGCTGTATTTAATGATTAATAGCAACATCAATATGTATTTATAAAAGTAGTTGATGGCTGTAGAACTTACCAGCTGAGGAGAACATTGCTTGCTTCCTGTTAAATATCAAGTTAATGCTGCTTTAGTCAGAGATGTATTTTTAAGTAGGCAGCATTGTTTAGTTGTAAAATCAACATAACTTTGAGAAATTGCTGTAAACACATTTCACCAAATTAAAGGTAGCTAAATAGAGCTGAAAGAGAACCTGAAATGTTTGTATTTTATCGCTCAATATCTGTAAGTGAACTTAGTAATGTATTCGTGTTTTTCTCATCCTTATCATGGCTCAATGAAAATGACATTTTTATATCATTTCATGTTTTGCTGATCTGTAGTGAAGAAAGACACAAACACTCTGATCTGTGCTTTCTTAGCCTATGCAATTGCATGTTAGTTTCTTCCATGTAATTCAAACTGTACTTTTGCTACTCTTGGATTCTTTATTTTATTTCACATAAAGACTATTCATCTAAGGATTATTTTTTGATTGTGCAACACAAAATGAATGAAATCATACATGTTTAGAGCTAATTATCCAAAACTGTAATTTCAATAATAAAAATTGAATTGGTGTCCAAGGGACCATGAGTTTTGTTTAAACGAAAATACCTAAAAAGCACAACTCCATGCAAGAGAAGGAAGTGTCATGGTGAAGACAATATTGCATTTGTATATTTGTTTCGCTTTTCAATACACACTCTTATCCCAGACAAAAGAAGCATCTCCAGACTTGTATGACTGGTTTAACTTGGAAGGATGGGGTTTATGTTACAAGCATGCTGAAAACTAGACAGAGATCACCTTTTTTATTTAGGTTTAAGAGCTTAAGCAAATTTAACTATCTCTAAGACTTGAGAATTATGATGGATTTGAGACTGTACAGGAAGCTGCTGTAGGTACAGAGACTCCCCTTGGTTGTAATTATTCTCTGAGCTTTCTAAGACAGCCAGGTGGTTCTTCTCTGCGTCGTGCACCCTTATTGGAATCTGGATGTTGCACCGTAGCAGTGCCAGTGGAAGGGGGACAGTTAACTTATTTTCTCTGAATTTCTTGGATGTAATCTTTGTATCTGGCATATTTCTTCAGGAAGTGCTTCCCAAGAAAGGCTTTTAGGCTTAGCATGGGCTAGTACATGGGAAGCACAACACATGGGCTTTATCTTGGTCTATGGCTGAAGTATGTAAACTTCAATGAAGTCACTTCATCTTTGTTTACTTCTTAAGAGGACCTACAGATTTTTTGAACTGAGTTTACTGAAAAAGGAATTTTTCCAGAGAGTGGAATGCTTCAAGAATTGTTCTTCATTCTTTGTTTCCTTCTATTGCTTTTTCTTGCCACATTATTTTACGTTTTTCTCCCGGTCATAGGTTTGTTGTCATAGTGATGATACTAATCTTTGTAAAATAATAAAATGATTCAATTTTGCTGACAGCAGGAAGAGAAAGTAGATCAAGATTTTGATATGCAATATCGCAAGCATTCTTCTTGGCAGGAAACCTGTACGGATGAGAGATCTCCTAACAAAATCCAGACTTTTATCTTCATGTGGAGATTTTAATCAAGTTTTAGATTAATAAAGGTTAAGCTTGTTTAGAGTGGTTGTTTACTTGTCTACTCTAAAGCCATGCTGTCTTTTTTAAGACACATGGGACTACATTTCCTTTAAAAAACCCCAAAACAACTAACAACCAAAAAAAAAAATTACCCTAAAAACTGGAAGCTAAAAAAAGGTTCCTGCAGTGTTCCTTAGTAGCTATTTTGATTTGATATTTTAATTATGTCCCAAAGGCCTCAACATCTCTTTAAATCTCTGTGTATAGTAGAGAATTTTCTTTACTCCTAAGAGCCTGCAGTCAAAGAGAACAGAAAAAACAAGTGTTTGAAGCAAGCATGTGGACTGGGATCACTTTAACTGAACCCACACACTCAAAGCTGCCAGTGCTGGCTTGTATCATATCTTCCTACCAGTGCAAGGTGAAATTGGTTCTGTTGTTATAGATATGGGGGTTTACACTTACTTTCTTTTGAGTAATCTAGTTCCTATACAAGGCAGGCAAAGCTGGCTCAACCATGATTTAAGTTCGTCTGAAAATTCACTGCATTCTTGTTCTGCTTTAGTTGTACAGATTTATTTATTTATTTAT
>WEIS01067693.1:2323-12916 GCA_013389965.1 Todus mexicanus | reverse complement strand
CCAAGTACTTTCCAGTAGTTTGTTAAACATCATACCTAGTATCTTCTCTATGTAGTTTATGATCTCACCCTTCAGCTGCTAGAAGTGCCAGAAAGGTGATAAGCTTTCCACAAAAGTATTTGGCTTTATTATGCACTGCTATTTTCCAGTTTGAGCACAGCACAATACGCTTATGTTTTCTAAGTAAGTCAAACAAATGACACACACCGAATGGAAATTTGGGAAATCTTGAGCTCTCAAATCACAGATTACACGTCATCTCTGAACTACATATTTCTTCACATGAGCACATTTGTCTGTTGGGAATGTCACTCTTCAGATGTAAGCACTGCATGACACAGCAGTGATACCTGCTCACAGCATTATCTCTCTAGGAGCTGGTCTTGCAAGAGAGATGTCACAGGTTACAGATCATGTCTTTACAGAACAGCAGTTGTTCCATACACCTTTTCCCATGGGGAAAAACTCACTCCCTTGCCTAAATGTACCACCATTGCCATTTCCACAGATGAACAGTAATTCTACTGACTTAAGAATGGCAGTTAAATTCCCTGTCACTGCAAAGATGCATTGGCTGCAGAACTAAAGCTTTTCCCATTATGCCTCTCACTTCTGCTAGTAAAACAAACACATAATTTCTGCTTACTTTGGTGGGTATCCCAATTCCTCATCAAATATTGCTAAGTGCCAAAAATCACTAACTGTTCTTTTTCCTCCATATTTGCTCTGTTATACAAAGCAGGCAGCACAAGGGATACTCACATCTTTTCTTCCAGCACAATCTGTGTCCACACATTTCTTTTATGTACATCATTCCTTATAGGGTCTAAACATCTTACTTCATATTTTTTCTACATTCAAAATATAGCAACTCTTTTAAAGCCATTTGCTCTTCTACCCACCAGTGATGCTCACTCTGGGGGACATTTGTCAGGGCATGTCCAAGATAAGAGACAAGAATGTAGGATGCAAAGGTTCTAACAGGCAACAACAAGGGCTACTGAAGACAGCATTTCCAAGACAGCAACTCTTTTGAACACATACAAGCATAACCCTGACACTATTTTCCTGCAGTTAGGCAGAAAGAAATTGAAAAGGACCACACACCTTTTATTAATGGCGTGACATAAACATACAACAGACATAATGGGGCTCTGATTACACCTACTAGATGTGTACATTTGTTTTTAGGCAATCTGAAAAGTATTAATGTATGAAGATGCCATACTGTCCCTCTGACAAGCAAGAGACAGGAGATGCTCAATAAAGTCAACAAATGTTTGACACTTTACAATATGATGTCTGAGTGGCATATGAGTTCCCTGTTCTGTCCACCAGATCCCACTAGCATTGATAGGATCCTGCACATTGCACTGCTCTGTCATTCCTCACAGTTCACACATTTCACCTTTTCTGGGGAACATTTCCATGAAGAGGTTCAATAAGGTATGGAGAAAATGCCCTAACAGAAAACCACTTTCAGAGGAATCTCACATATTGCATGTATTCTCCACGGCAACAAATCATAATGCTAGAAATATGAGAACAAAGATCAGATGGTTTCTCAGCTGGAGACCCATATGACTCCAAGAAATATGATCAAATACTTTTTTCTTTTTCGGACCATTTGTACATTTTGCCGTAATTGTTCCAAAAATTGCATTTAAGCCCAGTGTTATGTAGTCAGCGCTCCTTGATGTTCCACAGGGCTGCTCATCATGCCCATATTTATTTGCAGTTGATTAATACAAAGCAAAGAGAATGCTTCTTTCTACCCTACAGTGCCTTACAAACAGCTCAACTGGCTTTATATCGTGCTACAAACTCTTGGACTTCCTGCTGCAACTAAGTGCTTCCCTGCTGTGGAATTTTACTTTAATGCCCTGATCAAACACTTTCTGGTCATATAAGAAATTCTTTTTGACATTATGTATGTTTTATACTCCCATACATAATTGCCTCTACTGACTGCTCAGGCTGAGAGCTAATAGAGAACTGAAAAAAGCTTAGTTGATAGAGTGATATTGTAGCAATTTTCTTATTATTTTTCATTATTTACTTACCATAAACAAAAAAGCCAATTAATCCCTCTCCTGAGTAAGTAATATATTCCATACACCACAATCATATTTATCAGAATTATATAAACTGCTTTACTATTACCAGTACAGATTTATCAGTATTTTAATTGAGTGCTTTCAGCAGTTCACAGAAGGTTTACTCATTGGTAGCTTGTGTGGGTTTTCTTCTAACGACATTTAATTGTTGCAGGCCTTTTTTTAAACAACAGCCTTCTAGTTATTACTATCTATTACTGAATCAACCTGATGAATTAGAACTTTCTATTGATGCAAGCCTGGATTGTATTCTATAAATTCACCTTCATCTGTTGCATTCATATTAACAAATATATGTATCTCTCTTTACCTGGAGGCACTGTTACTTGCAGCACTGCCTTCTCAAACACAAACAAAGCAAGCCAACTCATCAAAACACTCCAGCACTATCAGAAAGCCATGGCACAGTTCTTGTTAGTGAATATTATTTCTTGTAAAGATACAGTTTGCATTCAAATGCCAGCCAAAGAAAGTTCCCTCAGCCACCATCTACTACTTGGCTCCTCCAACCCAAGATGAAGCACCCGTATGAATTCCGCTGGCACTACATCTTCACTTTTCCACAGACTGTGCAACAAAGGAATTCAGCAAGATAGAATTTGGCTTCTAGGTCCCTGTGTTAGGATTAGCTCATCAGCTATCACAGAAGATCTCAAAACATGAAATAAAAGTTGCTGAAACAACTTCCTTGTTTAGGGCTTGGCTTCAATGTTTTGTCTTCCTGAATGTGCCTGTCCTGGTTTGGGTTAGAATAGAAATTCTGTTCTATGACTTTTACTTTTCAGCTAAGTCTGTCTGAAGTTAGCAGCATGTTTACCAGACAGAGCCTGCTTCTAGCAGTGATAATGCTCCATGTTTATAGTTAGTACCAAGGATTGGTATGTGAACCAAGGTCATTGATAGACTTCGCGTACCACATGGGGAGTGCAGAAAAGAGAAGGCTGCACCTTCAGGGAGGAGCAACCACGACAGGTGACCCTAAATAGCCAACAAGGTATTCCATATCCATATACGTCATGTTCAGTATAAAGCTGAGGGATCACGAGGGTCTCTCGCTCTTGCCCCTTCTCTCCTGGCCCTTTCGCCATTTTGGGTTTTCTCTGAGATGAAGCTGCGCTCTCAGCTTCGGGACTCTTCCTCACTCAGTTTGGCCTTGGCAGCTTCAGCTTTGCCCTGAGGCCTCCGGCCCCAGTCTCAGCCTCCGGCTCAGGCCTTGGCTGGGCCCCAGTTTCTGGGCCGCATCCCTGAATCCAGCTCCCGGTTCCCGTCTGCTGCTGGGCCCTTCCACAGCATCAGTGGGGACGGTGATGTATTTACCATCTGTGGGGTTGGGTTCGATACTGGGTTTGTACATATTTGTATATATTTACCTTTTATTATTACTGTTATTATTATTTTCATGTTTTAGTAAAGCTGTTCTAGTTTCCTTTCCTAATCGATAAGTCTCTCTCCTTTATTTCCTTTCTTCCCTTTTTGGGTGGGGAGGGGGAGAGAGCGTTCTGTTGCAGATTTGGGGGGTGCCCTGACCCCAAACAGTGACAGTGCCAAAGGACAGATACTGTATATCCCAAAACCTAGAATACCTTATCCCTCACTACATTGCAAAACTAGTCTACCAAATAACACCTATTTCATTTTCTGCCCATTAAATTACAGTTACAAAGAAGATATTATTTATAACACTTTAAAATACAGAACAACTAGAGCTTGACTTGCAATAATATTGACTTTGAGTCTCTTCCTCTTTTCTGCTGATAAAATTAGTTGTTACAGTCATTTGCAATGCACTGTAAGCATATCTATTCGCTGTCCCTTCTAGCAGCTGAAAACAAAGGCAGAGCTAACTCAAATATCACCCCCAATGTTTCTAACTTCCTTTATGTTGCACAACTACCATATGACCTTTTACTAGCTGAGGAACTCTGGTTCAGGAATTTAAATATTATACAAAAACTCCCATCTAACACTTCTCTAATGAACTAGCAACTCCTTATCATTAGTGCCAAGCATCTAAGAGAGAGCCCTTTACTGTCTTTCTATAGATTTATCGAACGGTGTTAGATTAAAATAGACATTTCATATTAAGTAGGAAAATTATAATTTATTTTCAAATAAAATCTCCTCTCTAGCAGTGTGTTTTCCAGGGTTTCTTATAATGAAAACCATGTGTAATGTGATAACACAGGGCGTTCCTCTTCTAGATGTTCCAACTTAGGAATAAGATGGGAGCCAATGAGAAGAATTTGCAAGGCAGTGTCACATGATGTTGATATTGCTAGCTTCTCTTTTCTGATACCAAATTTGAACCTGATAGTTTCACCTTGTGTGTGAACTCATCTTGGCCTCAAACATTCTTCACAACAAATGCCTGCAAAGTATTTGCATTCCTTTTCACTGTTTCTGTGGAGTTGTGCATTGAACTCCACTGGAACCTTAATATTTAGTTCCTACTAGCTTTAATAAACACCTACGACTTAGAATAGCACCTCAAGCCTAATGACCTTCAATCTCTAAAGATTATGGGAATTCTTCTAAAGCAAAAAGTCTATCTGATCTTCCTTTAGGATGTTACTACAAGAGAAGTGGAAAACTTCAAATTACAAAAAATAATAATAATAATAAAATCTATAATAAAGGAAGGGATTGCTCCTAAATAAAGCTCTCTCAGAAGCATAAATTAACAGTTCTATTCAACTTGGCTCCAAATGCACTGCATACAAACAGCATAAAAAGTTATCCTTTGTAAATATGATTAAAGAGAATTGTTTAGGCATTTCCACCTTACCATCTCGCCTGTTGAGTTTTGCAAAGCTGGGACTGTGAGTACTGAAGAGCTCAGAGGAACTGGTAAGGGCTGTTGAAGGTAAGGGAGATACCAATGCGTCATCACAATTATCTAAAGAAAAAAAAAGGCAAAAAATAAAACAGGTCATCGCATGAGCAACAAATATGTCAACTTGTGCTATCTCAAGGCAGCGTTTATTTCTATGTAATAGATAGAGACTGGAGAAAGAGCACACGTGCTTGAATTCATGTGCAAGACCGTAATTTGCCCTCGAGAATGACAGTCTGGTGGGACGGCAACTGAACGGGAGCTGTTGTTAAGACATTAAATACTTGAAAAGACAGAAAATGTTTTCCTTTTGGTGAATGAGATGTGATGATCTATACTCCAGTTAAAAAGGGTAATGACTGTTGTAGCAAAAACCACTGGAAGAATCCAGTAATGTCCTGGCACACTTTAGAGAACAACCCAGGTGTTGTGTTCACAGAATCACAGAATGTCTTTGGTTGGAAGACACCTTTGAGATCATCTAGTCCAACCTTCCATCTAACACCGTAAGCTTGCCACTAAACCATATCCCTAAGCACTAGGTCCACACGCTGTTTAAATGTTCAGTAAATTCTCTCTATGGAGCAGATACATAATGTAGGAGTTACAAATTCATACTTTTGTGTGGAAGTGACACACAGGGATATGCCACCTGGCCTTTTGAAACATGTAAAAGCATGTTCTGTGTTTCACAAGAGTCCTATATTGCATTGTGATTACAAAACCTGAAGACTGCCTTCAGTTCTTCCCCAAGCTCACACACATATACTTGGCCAAATGAGTTCTGTTTGCTCAAATGTATAGTCTACATCCTTCCCATCTTACTTTCATAATATTTGAATAAGGATGGAATTAAGTAAGTTTGCTCATTACAATGCTGACACGTACAGAATCCCACCTGTTGATGCCATGTTGGATGGGGCTTTGAGCAACCTGGTCTAGTGGAAAGTGTACATGGCAGGAGTTTAGAACTAGATCAGCTTTAAGCTCTCTTCCAACTCAAACCATTCTATGATTCGATGATACATACTCAGGAACATAGTGCAGGGTTTAAGAAGGGAATAATAATAATAAATCCCTCTCATTTTTAATTGAATCTCCCATGGAGCAAACGGATCTAATTACTGAAAAAGTCCCAGAGGTTAGCAGGATCTCACACACCACAGTATTCTCACACTTATGGAGTAAATACACAATTTGGAAGGACTGGGACAGGGGTTAGGGGGTGGCAGGCAGGGGAAGAAGTAGTAATTCATTAATGATATTTCAGAGGTATAAAAGACAAGGAATAAAATAAAAAATTGCTTTATAGTTATGACAGCAAACTTAGACTATTCTAAAACTAGATTGCACCTTTCCCATAATGAGCCAGACAACATTAATTTATTTCTCATCTCTTTCTACAATGACTCTTTAGAGCAGCCCAGATACTTTTGTAATCAAAATCCATTTCTATATGAAAAAATCAGTGCAATCAGTATAATTCATATTAGCACATTGCCTGATGGACCTCAGAAAGCAAACTTAAGTACAAAATCCTTTCTATCTCTTTGGTTACCATAAGCAAAAAGGGCCTAAAAAGATCTGCGAGTCAGACAAATTAAGGATAAGTATGTCACTGATGTTTTGACCATGAGGATAATTAACCAACAAAGCAAGTTACCAAGATGCTGAGCAGATTCTCTAGCACTTAGAGCCTTTGAATGTCAAAGACAACTTCTGACTGCATTGCAGAAAGGTCTGTGGAGTGCCGTGGCCCCTGAAACAGCATGAGGTCAGGCCACAATTGTTCTGCTTGGAGTTAAAAAAAAATAAAAATCTGTGAATTAAAATAAGACTCTTAAAATCTCTGTCACTTGTGACCTGAACAGTGATTTAAACAAGGATCTCAAATGGTAAGGCCATCAGGACACCAAACTCACTCAAAATTCTGTGTTCTGTAAAACTCAGCAGAGGAATTGGGAACCTCTCAAAAGAAGATTCAAGGTCTTAGCGACAGATCCATATGACTATTCAGCAGCATTTAAAACCTGATGTTGGAAATAGCTGAATGCAGATATTCAATTTAAATAATGTCTAGACTGCTAGCTCACTTCAGTTCCCTGCAGTTGTTCCTGGACCATGAGAGAATTCAGCACATCAGCCTGTGATCCACAAATTGTCCATGACAAGAGGCACAGTGACAATCTCTGGCTTCTCACTGTTCCCTGAGGGTATAATTGGATACCTACAGGACACCAAATGTCTCAGCATAGCAGCAAGTGTAAACCCTTTCAGAGCAAGGCATTTAAGGTTTATCCTGGGATCTCTTGAGGCTCCAGCCTGGAAAGTGACAATAAGTTCTTCTAATTATCAGATGTTTTTCCTACATTTTCACATCTTTTGCTTCTGTCCTCAGGCACGCTCATCTGGATCTCTGCTGCTACAACATCATTTTCACTCCATATTCTGGGATTCTTGTTGGTTTTCCTCTATAAAGAACACCCACTACTGCCAGGAATCCTTCCCTGAATTCTTACGCAACTATAAAAACATGTAATTATAAGGCTTCAGGATTTAGGACAGAATTAACAGTTTTAAGATAGTTCTGAGAGCACTAGGACCAATAGAGTGCAACTACCAATAGTTAAGAGAGGAACAACTAATGGAATTTAGAGTGCAAGTAAGAATTCTCTAAGTGAAGTTGACTTTTTAATGGATACTCTAATGAAATGCAGGGTCACTCTTCTGCCCTTCCCACCGTCAAAACTAACCTTGCAACACTGGAGGTTGCACCTGACAGCTCTACGTGCACAGACCTTTGACAAAGGACATGGCACAGCTTTTACACACCAAATGAAATTTCTAAGTACAGTACAGAAAAGTGCTTGGGGTTCATATACAGACTAGCTTTGTCAGACACACTACATATAAGAACTGTGCAGATTTGAGACTGATATATCTTTGTAAAACTTAGGTGAAATAGGTCACAGGGTTCAAAAAGGTAGAATGTGCACATGCAGTGAGGATCATCTCACAGGCCTTGCTTCCATGAGAAGGCAGAATGGAAAAAGCAAAACAAAACAAACAAACCCCCAAACCAAACCACAACAAAACCAAAACAACAAAAAAAACCCCAACCAAAAACCAACCAAAAAACCCACAACCCGCCCCTGTACTTGGCACTGGTGAGGTCTCGCCTCGAGCACTGTGCACAGTTCTGGGCCCCTCACTTCAAGAGGGACATTGAGGTGCTGGAGAGGGTCCAGAGAAGAGTGACCAGACTCGTGAAGGGACTGGAGGGAAAAATCTTATGAGGAGAGGTTGAGGGAGGAGGCTCAAGGGGGACCTTATCACTCTCTACAACTACCTGAAGGGAAGGTGTAGACAGGAGGGGAATGGGCTCTTCTCTCAGGCAATTTGAGACAGGACAAGAGGGCACAGCCTGAAGCTGCACCAGGGGAGGTTCAGGTTGGATATTTGGAAGCTCTTCCTCACAGAAAGGGTTATTAAACACTGGAATGGGCTGCCCATGGAGGGAGTCACCATCCCTGGAGGTGTTCAAAAAAAGACTGGATGTCACACTTAGTGACATGGTTTAGCTGAGCGGTGATGGTAGGTCATAGGCTGGACTCAATGATCTAAGAGGTCTTTTCCAGCCTTAATTATTCTATGATTCTACGAAAAAACCCTGATTAACCAAACAAACCACCCAACACACACCTCTCAAGATTCCAAAAGTCTTTCAGAGAGGATATTATCATATTTCCTTTTGTGATGGGTGCAGACAAGAACGAGAAAAAACATTGCGTTTATCCAATGTCAGAGAAGACCCATGGTAAAATCAAAAGAAAAGCCAATGTATTGTGATTCCCACCACATAATCCCAGTACACATATTTCAAGAGACTTAATCTCCCTCATTTGACACACACAGACCTTTATTCCAGGTGTCCCTACATTTCTGGTTTCTGACCCTACTCCTTTTGCTTTGGCAATTCCCCTGTCAGAACAAGAATTGCGCTTTGAGTCAACTGCATTATATATCTTTTAAACACATTGTTTTTAACAAAAAACAATTCTAGACTACAGAATCATTTAAAACATCTAGACACTCAGAAAGAAAAGCATTTACTAGCTCGTTTTCTCCTACATTTCCTTGCCATACTGAAAATCAACAACAAAAAAATAGTCTAATTGCACCTATAAGCCATATTCTTCATGCAAATCATGATATTGACTTGCATTTAAGAAATGGATGCTGACCTTGACTATGTTGACTTCTGAGAAACAGACAATTATGGATAGCATTTACAGTGTCATGCATATTATTACAACTGTCATCAGCAATCTTGCTTCTGAAATGTAGAAAAATATTTACCCATATCAACTTGATTTTTCTGGTTTTTATTCACTTCTGATTTTTTGAAAATAGTGATAAATTAACAAAAACCAAATGACACACTCACTAACCTATTATAAAGTAGTTTGGTTTATTTGGTTTCATTCCTTTCTTGTAGCTTTAATTGCCCTCCAAGTAAAAGCAAGGAAATCTCTTCTCCTTTCCCCATGTATTTTAATTTTGTCCAAAATCATTTCTTTTAAAACACAAATACAAATGTTATCAGTTCAAAAGCATCCAAATGAGATTTAGACACTAAAACTCTTAGGCCTCTTTGAAACATGTCACATAATACCAGCTATAGCTGATAGTCTACAAAACAGTCAACTTCAGAAAAGATGTTTTGCTCAAATATCTGATTAAGCTCTGTATTTTGTGAAGGCCTTGAATATCTGTGAAAAGTGTGAAAAGTATGATAAAAATAACTGATAAAAATGTATCCAAATCTTAGAGAGACAGGATTCAAATGCTTCCGAAGCACAACTAACCTATTATCAAAATTGAGTCTGCATAGAAATCAGAGATTCAGCCCAACTTCATTAATTCTTCTCGTACATGTTTAACATTAGTGTTGGCAGGCATGGCGTGATACAGTTTGCGACTCTTCAGGCTTGAGATAACATTCAGTGACAGCAAACAATATATATTTAGAAGATTTCTGATTAGCACAGACTGAAGATATTTAGAAATCCATACACCCCAAAAATCCATCTTGATGACACTAAAGTTTCTTTCACCTTATTATTTGAGAGGATCAATCCCTGGAAATCAAGCGGGGTCATTACCAGCCATGACTGAGATGTGTTAACAAACCCATCCTGCTGCTATTTCCCCTGTCCACTTAAGCAATCAGTGGGACAAAACATATTGATTTCCACTTGTGAAGGCCATCCATGAAGGTCAGTCACTCTTTCTTAATGAAAGCTTTGATGAAGGGGACATGATCAGTGAAAGATCACCAATCCCTGGGCTCCATAGATTTCACATACATCAGATTTGTACTGCTGTTAGTAGCACTGTACCCTCACAGAGACAAATGTGCAGAAAACCTCTGACTGTGAAGCTCACATTACTTCTACATGCCGGTATCAAGATCTCTTACTGGTAAAAGTAATACCATACTTAAGTCAATGATCTCGTATCACTGAGTAGGAACATGAGACTAATATTGCTCAACAACACAACTGAAGGAAGGGTAGGGAACAGGACCCAGCCTGCAAACTATTATCAGAGCAAAAATTACCTCTTCTTTGCAAAATATAC
>WEIS01067681.1:0-17688 GCA_013389965.1 Todus mexicanus | reverse complement strand
AAATTATTAAAGACTACTACTTCAGAACTATTTCAGCCAATTACTGACGTTTCAGAATCCTAGCTGGGTGCGCACTCCTGTCGTGGCACAGCATTTACAGGACAGGAACTTCTTCAGTGAGGTTGTGGTCTTGGTATCAACTGGCTTGTCCAGTGATGCTTTGGAATACATTGTGGTTATAACTGGAAGATGGGATTTGTCTACTGTGTAGGTGACTGAAAGTTAAATGTCTAAATTGGAAACATTCACCCTAAGCTCTGTTCATAGCCTAAACCCAACCTGATGTCTTTAAGGGACAGAGAGCAACAAATAAGACAAATTATGCTGACTGCATACTTTGTTTGCTGCAGTTAATGCTAAGGTTTATAAGAGTTTGTGATGTCCGATAGTTGTAGTAGGTGCTAAAGATGAAACTAACAGTATTTTCCTATCAGTTATATTTCTGCTTATCCATTTTATCTTGTGCTGGAGATGTAAATTCTCTCCTATCTTACCTTCATTGAAAAAGACGCTGCATTTGTCTTGTACTTTCTTTTTATTTCTTTGCAGATGTCTTTTCCCTGCACCTTTTACAGTTTGTTAACACCTGGGTTTGTTTTAGTCTAATAATTTTCTTGAGATACTGTTTTCAGCCAGAGAGAAATGACAGAATAACATTTTCAATTATTTGCGTGTTAGGGATTATTGCAACAACATGAGAAATACAGCTTTGTAGAAGGATGTAACTAATTGGATAGTTTGGAAATGACAGGATGACCAGGAAAAACTGCTTTACCTCTTTAATCCAATATGAAATTAAAGTATTTGTAAACAGAACTTCTCTGCCTATCAGTGAGAAGAAAGCAAATAGTTTTTCAGATTCTACTTTGTAAAGAAAAACAATTTGGAGAACATCCTTAAAGTAAGAGGTTCAACATACCAATTCTGTGTATATTAGGAGGTTAGAATTGTGATGGGAGTTCTCCATGATGTGAATTAGAAAACAAAATTATTATGGAAAACAATGTCAGAAATCAGCAGTTCAATTTTGTTGTTGCTTTTTTAGTTTTTTAAAGGCGCTTGTTACTTGAAAACACTTTGAGAAGCTTCTGTGTTGCTTAAAACTAGCAGGAGTTACTCAGGAGTTTTTCTTTAAAGAACCTTCTTTTTAAAATGGATACAAATTGCCTGAATTTATCCAGGAGCAAGGTTTAGTTATTTGTGCTGATAATCCTTTTTGAAACACATACAAAGTGTGTTATTAGAGGAAAAAAAACAAAGCCTGTTTTTCTGGGTTTCGGGGAGATGTTCGTTTAATTTGAACTATATCTTCATTTTTTGGGTAATTTTTGTTTAACTTCATTATCAGATCATTTAAGTAATTTCCAGCTTATTGCTCTCTAGAGTATTCCAGTTAAATTTGGGAGGGAACCAAAGTTACATTTTTACAGAATGATTTTATTTTTTTTTCCTGATTAATATGAACAACCATTATGTTTATTAAAGCTGGTCCTGGTTATAAAGTGTAATAAACCTCTTGCATTTGACAATACTCTGTAGTCAGTTTCATTATTTTGCTTCAAGTAGCTTAAAACTTCAAGCTTTTTTATTTTGTTGTGCCAAATTACCTGTTGGTTGAAGGTGATATGATAATGCAAGTCATGTTTCTCCACTTTATAGACGTTACATATAAAAAAGGGTGAAAGAATTACTGAAATCTAAGGTTGTTACAGAAGCACACAAACTTGAAGGGCGACTGGAGCAGGTCTATTGTAGGTGGTTTGAACTCCCCTTTTTACTTACTGAAATACCTAGCAAAAACTCAAGCAAGCAAACGTTTAATGTATTAAAAAAGTGCTTTTTCCCCTGTTTTTCAGAAAGCAGGAAAACAGTATTACTCTAATCTGTTGTTAAAGGTGTGATCTTTATCTTTTTTTAATTATTTTTTATTTTTTGTTTTTGTCGTTTAGGTCTCCGGCAAGTGTAATGGACAGCGCAGGAAAAGGCCTGTCCTCAGCTGAAAACTTACAAGGTTTTATTGCGATAATAATTCCATTACTGATTGAGTGCTGGATTGAAGCATCTCCTGCACAATCAGCTCCCATTCTTGGAAACGTTTTGGAAGCAGAATCTCAGCAGCTTATGCAGCAAGTGCTTAGTATAATACATTTATTGTGGAAACTCACAAAGCAACATGAGGAAACGTACAAAATGGTAAGGGAGAAGTGATTGGTGATGTGATGATGATAGCATTTTGTTTGATTGGAAACCAGTGATTTGGTGATGGGAAGTAGTGGAAATACTTGGTTAAGAGAGAAAAAGCCTAGATTTTTGAATATAATTTGAGTTGGGATTTTGTCAAGTCTCTTACTATAGTAGAGAATCTTGAAATGAGGAATGAATTTACCGATAATCTCTAGGAGTCCTTGACAGACTATAGCATAAAAGCTTTTGAAACTGCCAGTGATACTGGAGGAGTGTTTTATCTCCCAGATAATCTCTAGAATATAAATTTGAACAAAGCGCAGAATGGAGTTGTTTGATTTTTGTTTTTATATGTTGAAAAATTTTACAGGGTTGTGGGTGGAAATGAACAAACCCTAAACCCTTGGAAAGGTAGGGAGGGAATAATGGTGGTCTGAGATCTTGTAACTGCTTAGGGCAGCCTACGTTGTGTCATCATTGGTGGTATCACAAGACATCGAATCAAAACCTCAGTAAGAATTTTGAAAAATATCCTTGAAGTTTTTTCCCTGAGTTATTTTGCCTTGTCTTTTGATAAGCGAATTAGAGTTTTTTGGTAAATTTTTCTACTCTTCCAAAGATTTTTGCAGGCTGGAAAAAGAACACTCTTCCCATGTTGGCTGTTGAGAGCAGCTGGAAGGAATATCTTGACAGCTCCTTGTTTTACGTGTGTATAGGGCTGTAGGTCCATTTGCTAAACAAAAATTTACTCCTAGGATAATTACTGGAAAACATTTGTGGAATCATTCCAACAGACAGGAGCTACCCAACATCCACAGCCTGACGGATGGGCTCGATGTGTCCAAGCAAAACATGCAGTTCCCCTTTTCCCTCTTCATTTTTTCTAGAGGGCCTCTTGGAAGCAGGCAGGGGCAGGCAGCTGGCCAGGTAAATGCCTCTGGCTGCGGAACTGCTGCCCTGAGCCACAGGCTGTGCCTGCATTTTGGCCACATGGAAGGAGTGCTCCTGTGTCAAGATGTGGGCTGGTTTAGGTACATGCCATCGCATTGTGAGGATGTTTTGGAAGAAAAAAATGGGTCATATTCTGTTTTGGATAAGATAAAGAGTTTATTTTTGTCTTTTTCCTTTATAGTTAGCTTTACATGTAAAACATGTTCAAATGTGAAAATTTTGCTTATTTAATAGCCCTTGGGCTTATGGGCCAAAGTGGCTGTTACAGACACTTTGGAAAACCACTCTGAATATGCTTAGTGGAAGCCTATTAATCTTCGAACTAGTTCTGCTGGTCATTCTCTGTTCTTCTTAATACTTGAATATAAAAAAATATTATTCTGCCTCACCAGTTTGGTAGCAATGCAACTTTTTTTTTTGTGATGAGTTCTGCTGGACAGTTTGTGGAATGGTGACTGTGAGTGTCTACTAACCCACAAAGTAAAATTGTTTTTAAATACTGAAAAAATCCTTTTTCTATAAGGACGGCCTTTCTGCAGGAAAACAGTGGTTGGGCTTTGAACTGCAGGTACAGTAATGGTGGAGAAAGATGAAGGCAGTGTCAGAACACGTCAATGAAAAATTCAGGATGGGCACTGCAAGTAAATCAGAGTTCGCTCTGATTTTAAATACCTTGATAAACTGATATAAAAGCACTTACAGTTTACATCTGTAACACACTTGGTTTAGTATTTTCTGTATCTACATTAGTATATGCTAAGAAAATGCAAACTGGTCCAGTTTGGATTAAAGGTTGCTTAACTTTTATTTATATCATAATTCTGCCTCCTTGTTCTGTGCACCTTCAGGTTCACACACAGGACTTCACATTTACATTTGAAAGTCAATATATATGAAAGCTTGGAAAGAGAAGCTAAAGCTCCTGTTTTTCACTGATTCCAGTAACGGGGTTGGGAAGATGTTTGCGTTGATGTATTTCACTCCCTACCATGTTCTCTGTCTATCATCTGCTTTCCTTAACAGGAACTATGGCTTCGAAAAAATTACCTGGTTGATTTCAAGCACCACTTCATGCGCCATTTTCCTTATTCTTTACAAGAAACAGCAAAGCACAAAAAGAGAGACTCATGCAAAGGGTAAGAATAAAATCAATGTCATGTCACAACTTATAATTTCTTAAGTGAGACAATGTGACTCATATGCCTTATCCAGTATTAAGTTTTTTAATGTTGGAAAAATCTGTCTGTTTTTTCTTCCCGCCCTTGTCCCCAGCAACAAATATTGTATGACACCCTCAAACAGCGTAGACCATCTTTTACTGAATTTGACCTTGTGTGACATAATGGTTTCACTAGCAAGCCCTTCGACACTTCAGACGGATTCTGACTGGCTGGACATGATAAGGAAATTTGTGACAGACACTCTTCAGGATGGCAGCAAGTTGACCAGCAAGCAGGTGAACAGGCTGCTTGGTGTGACTTGGAGACTAATGCAAATACAGCAAAACAAAGGTAAGATGGGAGTAGTTTCTGAAAAGCAAAATTATGCACTGATAAAGACCTTGAGATAGTCTAGCATTTTCAGGTCAGTTTGTCTTATTCTCTGTTGTTGCATCATAATGTATTTTGTCTATAGACGTAAATTGAATTTCATGGTCATATCCCTTTGTGGAGGATTGAAAACTGCTTGATTTTTAGAAACACTGTTAAATTAATAGTGTTGATGTGCAAAGTATTAATATATTTGTGTACCTATTTTCTGGCTTTACTTATTAAGGTATTCTTAAAAATAAGATGAGTTTCCTTCGTTGAAAAAATAATTACTAGGGTGTAAAGGTCCATGATACTTTAATATTCCAATCGTTATTTAAAAGCATTAATGTAGCTGGTAGACTCCCTTGATTTCTGTGACAACGTGAAATGCCAAGAAAGTTCTGATGGAAACTGCTGTAGAATATTTTCCAAAGTGTTTGATTTTCATATTTCCCAAGAGAAGACATTTCCAGTTGTAACTTGCAGAACCAGTACAATATTTTGGCTTGAGGGTTTGGGTGGCTGGGTTTTTTTCAGTTTTGGGGTTTTAAAAATTTTATTCTTACTTGCTTTTGTTCTGTGTGAGACCTTGGCCTACGTGTCTGTTAAGTGATCGGTGTAGGAATTCTACAAGAAAGGAATTTTTCAGTATATCTAAAGGTGGCAGGAGTTTGTTGTGTCTTACAAGTCTGATAGTAGTGATTCCACAGCCATGCAGCCAAGTAGACTTTCTAGAAAATGCTTTCATCATAGCAACAGGTTTCATTGTTAGTGTTGTACGATGAAAAGATGTCAAATGTCCCTCAAATATATTCTGGCAGTTAGTTGTATCTCCTTCCAAATCCATTTTAATTGGGAAGCTGTCTATTTCTATGTC
Organism: Todus mexicanus; assembly: GCA_013389965.1. NCBI lineage: Eukaryota > Metazoa > Chordata > Aves > Coraciiformes > Todidae > Todus > Todus mexicanus. Next base: position 12,144 of record WEIS01067681.1, on the reverse strand, counting down.
CTTACTGACAAAGATAATAACTAATCATTCCTGGCTGCACTCCAAATTTAGCTTCCTCTTGAAGGCAAATAATAGTCCTAAGTCAGAGATGTGCCTGTCTCATCAGCTGAGCTAAAGCAGAAGAATTGCTACTAAGGAAAGTACTTTCCAAGCTATTGTTGGACTGTTAAATCAGATACTTCATGCTTTTTCCTTTTCACTGAACATTGATTTTTTTTCCTTTATCTAACAAACTTTTACTAGAGAGTGGAGAATGGCTGGTGTTTATCTAACCAAAGTTAGATTTTCCATTTTAATGCAGTAATTTTCCTCAAGAATACAGAAAATAAATAAGCTTAAAAAAAGTTTAAAGGAAACGGCAAAAGGAGAGTGTCTATGGATCTTGTCTGCTGATCCTGCAAAGGTTCAGGAATTTCACTGCAAGGAGGAAATTGTTTACCTCACAAATCTGTATCTGATTATGTGAACGATTTATCTCATCCCTTCAAGATAATCCTTGTGCAGTACTAAAAGCCTGACTAGATGTCAAATTGGAAGTCATTTACTGGCTAGTAGAGGAAATATGGCTTCAACATGCTGGAAAAATGGGCAGATGGTTTAAGGAGAAGTGTGAGGTCCTGCACCTGGGGAGAAACAAGCCCGTGCACCTGTACATGCTGGGGGCTGGCCAGCTGGAAAGCAGATTGGCAGGAAAGAACCTGGGGGTCCTGGTGGACACCAAGCTGAACGTGAGCTGGCAGTGGGCCCTCTCAGCAAGGAGGGCTTTGTTAATTCTTACATCCAGTGGTTTAGTCTAGTTTCCGAGGAAAATATTTGGTCTGTTTCTCAGTCTGCTGTAATATCTTCTGCAGTTGCTGGCTGGTTTTAGCCAACTTTGTCTTAAGGATAGAACTTTCATACATTATTTGGAGTCTGGTGATAACGCATAGCTGATGGGAGCTGCAGAGGAGCAAAGGCTGCAGTGGAGTTAAGCAGCTGTCTTTGCACTGGCTTGGTAGTGGCCTCTTGAGGCATTTATTTTCTGGGTAATTAGCAAATATGATTTGGAGTCAACTTGTTCAAAGACACTGAGAGCTGATAAGGCTGATGTCTGTGGCCTGGAGAAAGAGACAGCATAGAGGCAATTGAAGGCACTGACAGTGAGGTTTGGGAGAGCATAGGTGAAGAGTAAAGGAGAAGATCAGTGTGAGGTTACTGCGCTAGGGGAAAAAGATGTGGAAGGTAGCTGTGGAAAGCAGGAATTTATTGGTTCTCAGCTACCGTGCAACCTGTGCATTGCCTTGCCTTCAAGAAGTTCTGAAGTTTGCATTTGCTTGTTGTCTTTATTCTTTTGTGTGGCGCTTTCACACTACACAAGAAGGTGTTATTTCAGCAGCTTAGCTGTCTACCCTGTAGTTTTAAAACCTTTTGGTACTTCCCTATGCAGCTAAATGTAGATAATTGCAGATACAGATTATAGTTCTTCTGGGTATGTGTGTATGTATAAAATCAGAAGATTGAGAAGCACTACTTCAGATTTGGATGTTTTTTGTTTTCTTTTCTAGTGGCAACAGGACCCTTGATAAAAGCAGTATATACATTATACCAGCAGAGGAATCTCCCCTTTCCAGTTCGTACGTTGCTTTTGAAATTTTTTAGCAGAGTTTACCAAAAAGAAGATACGAGGACTCAAAGAATCAGGTAAAAAACCATTTGCGTATTCCTTTTCATTTCAGCAGAGTGTATTTATTTCAGAAGTTAGAATACTGAGTTTCTCTGTAGGTCGTCCTGAATCTGTTTTGGCACTGTCACCAAAATTTGAAAATTTGGGTTCTCTGTGAAACTAAGATGGGTGTTAGCATGGTTGTCTTTTTTCTGAGCATTTGTACTAGATAGATCTTTATAATTTAGAATTTAACTTGTAGTACACTGCTGCAAGCTCATTGTTGCTGGCTGTGTGGTAGTCAGTGTAGGTGTCAAGGTTTTGCAGTTACAGCCATGGAGCGTTTCAGTTACTTCAGCCTGAGGATGTGAACTTGTGATATAGTGCAGATATCTATTAGATATCTGACTTGCTTCAAGAAAGAAGAGATTATTCTCTATGTAACTGTTACTACACTTTTTTCATCATATGATTTATCCAAGTTGTCTTCAAGTCTTAATTTTTCCAGAAGGTATTTTTCAGCCAAGTCACCTGGTTCCAGCTACGTAAAATTCTTAAGCACCGATCAGGCTGCATCAATCCTACCTCATTTGGAAACTGCAAGATCATACCCAGGATGCCTGTTTCTGCTGCTGGGGCTCCTCATGTTTGATTTTGACCCAGAAGTACCGGCATCCACTAGCAAAATTGTTCTCTTCTGCATCTCCTTTGATTTGCTCAATCTTACATTGTGGTAATGCCCAAATACATGTAATTAGATCTACAGTCAGAAATGTCTAACACTACCCTATGAGCATCACAAAAAATGTAGGGAATTTGAAAGACAGACAAGAAAAAAGCTTGGGAATATTCCTTCTCTTTTCACCCAGACTGAGAAAGAGTTCTTCATACTGACTAATTTCCCTGAGGTTACATAACCACTGTTTTCTGCGCTTACCTGGAAGTCTTGAGCATCTCATCCAGTTTCATGTAATCATCTCGCTATCTAGAAAGCCTTAACTTTCTATCTTTAGACATCACGAGTAGCAGTAGTTTTGCTGCTGTTCCTCTTAAGTCTTCTACATGGAATTGTGACATTTTTAGTAACAGAAGAATGAAATCTCAAAAAATTCTTTGCAAAAAGGATAATTGCACTTACATCTGAGAAGACATTTTAAAGCAAGGTAGTGTTTGTGTATTCTACTGATCCGTTTCTTTCCTTTAGAAACAAGTGGGTTTTTTCATTTCATCAAGATGTGGACTGCACAGTAAATCCTGGGTGGCGTTCATGTTACACCTTTCAGTTTGGCGTCATAGCTCCTTCTGTCCCCCTGTGACTGCTATTCTCTTTTTCTTTCTCAGAAGCTTATTAAGAGCAGTTGAAAGAGGAACAGAATTCATGTTGGAACATGTTCAAAGGAGATTTAAGTGAAGCTGTTTGGTTTTTAAGGTGTGTCTGATTCAAAGTGTAGGCAGACCTGTTGTTGCCCTGTGAGAAAAAGCATGATGGATTTATTACAAGGTTCAGAATTAATATTTTGGTCTTGATGCTAGTGGTCTTCCCCCCTAATGGCTACACACATACGTACAGTTATTTTGTACGTACATGCATATACAGTGCGTGTGCATGCACAAGTGCATGTATATACTGTTAGAGACTTGAAAGGCTCTTTAGCCTCACAGCCTGCCTTCAACCTATGTGAGACACTATAGGAAGAAAGCAAGAATTACTTTTCTCTAGTACTGTAGCTTCTAACCATTTGAAGCCTGTCATTTCTCGCTGCGTGGAACTTCTGTGTTTACATCACTCAGTGGATGTCTCTTCCATGAGTTTTTCTGGTCGTTCCTTGGACTGATATAAATCAAGAGCAATTGCAGCTTCCTCTGGCAACGAGTGACAAAGCTCTTCCGTCTGAAGACCAGGTTCTGTTTGATTTGATTCTGGCTCCTAGCTTCTTTGGATACCAGCTCCCACTTCTGAGAAAGCAGACATTTTATTCCCATCCACAGTTTGCACGTCAAGTGATTTGAGACCTCGCTTGAGCCTACTTCTAACTCACCCACTGAATTTGCATCTTCTCCAGGCTTTTCCTACTGTTAAACGCAACTAATCTCTATGCAGGGCCCTTCCCTTTTGTGTCATGGATACTTAGTTTCCTTAAAAAGTTTTTGATGAGGGATTTTGTGAAGTCTTCTGAAAATGAAATTATCGTCATTATGCTACTTTTGTTGACACCTTCAAAGACCTACTTTGAACTTCTTGATTTACACTTGGCAGCTTTTTTCATGTAATCATCACTTCAGTAGTAAGCTGATTAAATGCTTTTGATTTATAAATGATACTTGATTTGATAAGCCAGGGTATCATAGAAATTGTAGCCCGTGAAAGATAGGATTGGTCTATAAGATCGTTTCACTTGGAGCTAGAAAGGATAAATAAAAGCAGATCTATAGTGGAGGTTGTCAAGTTTTAAAGCTCAGTACCAAAGACATTTAAAGGAAAAGTAAAAAACAAATAGCGAAGTTTCCTGAAGTATGAACACGCCAGTTGGTTGGAATGGGAAAGATGGTCTGGAGAATCAAGTCATAAATGCAAACAAAACCTTGTCTTAGGCTAGGGAAGAGCTTGTCCAAGTTCTTTTTACCATTTCCTGACCAGCTTTAGGGAGTGTTTATGGTAAACAGCACTTACAGAGAGTGTGAAAAAAGGAATTGAAAAGCAAACTGATTTCATTCCTATTGTTCTGACAAGCAGATTAGAAATGGCAATCTCTAAACATCAAGCTGGATTTTTTTTTTCTGTAGGGTTTGGAAATAGCAAAAGCTTCTTAACCATCGCACTAAAGGATGTGGGGAAAAGTGGGTCTGAAATTAGGATGATTTCAGGTTATCCTTCAGCACAAATAATGTCTCATTTTTTTTCTGTAAAGATCATTAGAGTTTGTGTCAAACATAAGGGATAGTCTGACTCCTCAGATATCAGAACAACAGTGCTGTATATAAAATAGTCTTGAATGCTGTTGAGTGCAAAAGAGGAAGATTAGGTAAATTTTATTCCAGAGACCTGAGAGGACTGGTGTGTGAAAATGCAGGTAGTAAGAACTTTGACTATTGCCTTTAAAGGCAGGTGATGCAGTCTGGATTTGGTATAAAAGATGACATCTCACTTAAAGAATAGGAGTGGGTACAGCGGGATACAGGACATAGGTGACGAGAGTGGGAGAGGTAAAATCGGAGAGAGTCTCCTTATACAGTTCCTCAGGTCCCTTGAAGGTAAGCTTCACATTATTGTGAATGACTGGCACACAGAGCAGGAGTGTTTCAGTAGAAACTTTCTGGTGACACACAGTTGAAAAGCATTACCTGGACAGAGGAAATGAGGAATGAACCAGAAGAAAAGAAACCTGAGGGAATGTTAGAAGAGAGAAGAGGTGCATTTACACAAAACAAAAATTGGTGCACGTAGCAGCTAATGTGATGTTTTGAATTGTAAAATTCAGCTAGGCAGTGGCAAACAATAATCCTGTGATTGATCTTTCTCCTACATGCTACATGTGTACTAAGGTTATGGGAAAAAAAGCAAGTGTGATTTGTAAAGATACTAAGCTGTAGCAGAAGACACATGGAAATATTATAATCTTTATACAAGATCATTTGTACGTCATTCAGCTGACTTTATTTGTAGTTACGTATGCCCAAGAAAGCCCAAATTGTAAGAGCTGCAGGGGAAACCTAAGCTGTGGATTCCTTCCACTCATGTTTCAATTGGCCAAATCTCATGGTGGCTGAGAGGTTCTGTGGGACTGGAAAAAGACTGTTATTAATCCATCTTGAAGAGAATCTGGGGAATTTTGGGCTGATGAGCCTTGGCTCGATCCCTGGAAAGATCATGCAGCCTTTGCTTAGAATTAATATGTAAACACATGAAGAACAAGCAGGTAATCAGGAAGAAGCTCGCATGTATGTAAGAGCAGATCATGCTTTACCGACATGGTAACCTTCTGTGATGAGTGATGAATGGGTGCATGGACAAGGGGAGAGTATCTAACACAATACACTTGGTTAATAAGATTATTTAGTGCCGTGTTCCACCAGTAGTAGTTTTTCGTTCTGCTTTAAGAGGTATCTGAATTGACAAGCAAAATACCTGCGAAGGTAGAATTGCATTTGAAAGTCTAGTGTAAAGAGTGAGTCATAGGTTGATTGGGTATTGAGAGTGCAGTAGTCTTACGGGTTTTTAACCTTATTCATAACTTACTAAATACAAACCGATAAAACTAATGATAAATGGAAATGTTGCTTTGTTAGCATGCAGTCAGTTCACACAAATGCTTTCTGAAAGAGATGGAAATATGTTGTGCGAAACCTGTGGATCAAATAAATACTTCTGATGCAACTGCAGGAACTGCAGGAGCACACCAGTGTGCTCAGTTCTTCTGATGAAATATTCTCAGCAAATCTCAGTATTGCAGTTTACTGTAATTTAGTTGTACCTGACATTAAAGAAACTTAGTCAAGCCTGGAAAGAGTAAGTTTGTGGGTTGTTTGTTCTGTTTGTTTGTGGGGGTTTTGGTTTTATTTTGTTTTTTAACTGATTTTTTCCCTCTTTCTTTAGAAGTCGAAGTAAAGTTTTATCTCGTTGGTTGGCTGGCTTACCTCAGCAACTTGCTCTGCTTGGCATGAGAAACCCTGAGCTTTCGAATCAGCTGATTGATATCATTCATTCAGCTGCTTCTCGTTCGAACAAGGAATTATTACAAAGTTTACAAGCCACTGCTGCTCGAATATATGGTGAGACCTTTATGCTGCAGCATAATGAATTTTGTCCATCGCTTGGCAGGGAAGCTGCAATGCGTAGAAAGTGCTGATGTTTCCTAGGTGAATCACAGAATCTCAGCAGGGTGGGGGTTGAAAGGGACCTCTGGAGATCACCTAGTCCAGCCCCCCTGCTAAAGCAGGGTCACCTAGAACAGGTTGCATAGCATCGTATCCAGGTGGGTTTTGAATCTCTCCAGAGAAGGAGACTTCGTAACCTCTCTGGGCAGCCTGGGCCAGGGCTCTGACACCATCAAAAGAAAGAATTATTATTTTATTAATGTTCAGCTGGAAAACCTTCTGTGCTTTGGTTTGTGTGTGTTGTCTCTTGTGCTGTTGCTGGGCACCACTGAAAAGAGTCTGGCCCCATCCTCTTGACACCTGCCCTTTAGATACATAGAAGTGTTCATAAGATCTCCTCTTGGTCTTCTCCAGGCTAAAGAGTTGCAAGTCCTAGCCTTTAGTCATCACAGAGATGGACCAGTACCCTGGTTGTCTTAGACCTCCACTAGACTTTGGCAACACAAAGTCTGTGTATGTTAGTTATATTGCTAAAACAATATAACTTCAACGTTAATTATATTGTCTTCCCTTCAGCAAGTGCTGAGTAGTTGGAAAAGAGCGGGGTCCCAGCTGGATCGCTTCAGTGTTTCGCATGACATGCTAAAGCTATAGAGTTCTTACCAACTGCTGCTGTTTCTGTGTATTTATAAGTAGTTGCCTGCCCGGCTGTGTGACTGTGTGTCTGTGCCGCAGATCCGCTGGAGGGCACGCTGGTCCTGCTGCCGGCCGACGCCCAGCGGCGACTGGTCCAGCTGGTCTACTTCCTGCCCTGCCTGCCCGCCAGCCTGCTCGCCTGCCTCAGCCGCTGCTGCATCATGGGCAGGATGTCCTCGGAGCTGGCCACCACGCTCATCGGGATACTACACATGAGGTACCACAGCAAACCGCTATTCTGGTTTGCTGGTTGGAAAAAAAGAAGTGAATGTTTATTTGTCAGACATGAATTTTGTTACTGATTTGCACATAAAATCAATACAGCGTGCAAGAATTGGCAGCATGAAGACAGTTAATGCTTCTGTCAAATTTACTCGTAGCCTTTCCATTCGACTCTATCTTTACAGTGGCTGATTTTCTCCAATGTTTGGTAACAAAATCCTGAGTTACGTGTAAGGCTACACAGTATTGAGCATCCTCTACCCAGAATGTCACAGGATCATAGAATTGTTTAGGTTGGAATAGACTTTTAAGGTTGAGTCCAACTGTTAGGCCAGCACTGCCAGGTCACCACTAAACCATGTCCCTCAGCACCGCATCTACATATTGTTACATCTTTTAAATATTTCCAGGGATGGTGACTCTACTTTTTTGGGCAGCCTGGGCAAGGGCTTGACAGCCCTTCTGGTGAAGAAACTTTTCCTGACGTCTCATCTAAACCTGCCCTGGCACAGCTGGAGGCCATCTCCTCTCATCCTATCAACTGGTGGTCAGTCATCACCAGTATTCTTTGTTCTGCCACTGGCTGCAGCTTTGCCTTGTAAATATTTTGACCTGACACTGTAGTGAAAAATAGGCAACCAGTGTGTATTCTCATGTTCTGCTCTCTTTCAGATTTTTAAAACTCTCTTTTTCTATAATTCCCACACTTAACTAGCCAAATCGGAGTTACTAGGCAAGTGTCTTGTTAGAAATTGTTCACGCTTTGGTTGGTTTTGTCCTGGCTTCAAAGAGGGTAAGCTTGCCTGTGAAGTCAGGGATAGAGGCTCCCTGCTGACTAATGTATGAAGTGATGGTGATGAAATTTAAAATATAGTATATATAATGCATTACCACCATAAAATTGAATTTCTGACTAGTTTTGAGAAGGTAGACATCACATTTTATTTTTAAAAAAGAAAAGTTCTCTGTCACGTACTGGAAATGCAGTGGCAAAGGAAAAGGAGTTCAAAGGCAGTCACTGTAAAAACTGAAGTCAGTAATAAGCACTCAGGTGGTTATTTTGTTGTTAGATCTCACTGGATTTTCAGAGCGGGAGATTTTTATAGTAGTAGTATAACTTTTTCTAAAGATTATCAGAAAGCTGCAGGTGGGCTGCGGAGTTCGATCCGTTTGGGAGAAGATTCAAGAGGCAGCCGGCGGGTGGTGTTCTTATCACAAGTAGCATCCTGACAACAGAGGAAGAGGAGCAACTTCTCAATTTTCAGAGATGAAAAGAAAGTCTTTGGATTTTAATTTATGGCACTTGGAACATGTTTTAAATTAAGTTGGATTCAGAGATTGTGGGTTATTTGCTCAAGTCAATCGGAAATAATTAGATTTAAAAAAAAATACTGATCTAGTAACTGGTACAGTTTCTTGTATTGATAAGCTCTGACAGTCCTTCTTTCTGGAGGGCTGCAGGTTCTGACGAAACTTGTGAAAGAGTTATGACTCTTGGTTGTTGTTTTATTTTGCTAAGGCTATTTCCACTTCATTCAGAGCAATCAGCTTTTAAAAAAAGAACTTGATCCATTTTCTTCAGAAACACACCTGAAAATAATGCAAGTTCTTGGAAAGACTAAATGGGTCTTTTATAGACAAAGTGAACACAATGGCAATGAAAATACATTCCCAGCTATAGAGTCGACTGAAAAACTTGTACAAGTTTTAAAGGACTTATTGATGACACATTTTTTAAAATGTGACTCAGCTTCTTAATACAGGTGAAATCTATTCTGTGAAAGACTACTATATTTTTTCCTTATCTTCATGACTGTAGACCTTTTTATCCTAAAAACTTTATCCTTGGATCCCTTAAAGAATCAAAGAGCTGAGGTGATGTCAGAAATGTTAGTGGCTGCTGAGGGGGATGTCAAAAAAAAAAAAAAGTTGCTTTGGCAACTTAAGCATGCAAAGACAGGGAGATAAGTAGCAATACTAACTTCTCAAGATCAGAAGAGTCTGAAATATCTTTAGCCTTGGAAAAGAAGTTGTACAGTTAAGGAATCAGTAGTAGGTAGATATGAACCTTATCTTGGCTTTGAGCTTCATAACCTGTCATCACACACAGGATACGTGAACTTATTTTCAGTCTCTTACTAGAAAAGCCAAGCTGGATTATTGTGTTCAGTTTTGTGACTTGCTTTCAGATAATCATGTGGCAAACTGGATTCATCTTGAAAGGTAGCGGACAAAGAATGATGGTCTGTCAGTTGCGATAATGGGGAATGACTGACAAATTGGCACTGTTAGGCAAATAAGGCTGTGAAGGAAAGAGAACCATGTGTGTAAAAGAAACAAATCAGAAAAAAACAGTTTCATAAGGATTAGAAATGCAGATATTAAACAATCATTTGGTTTGAGTGCTAGCAAAATTTTCTAAAAGCAGAGAAACATTCTGGAATGGGCTATGGAGGAAGGGACTGTGAATATATTTCACTGGAGATACTTAAAATTGGGTTAGGCGGAGGTGTGTAGTGGATGGCCGAGGTAAGGCCTTGAAGGAAGGGATGGACCAGGTAACTTCTGGTGGTCATTTACAGCTCTTGTGATACTCAGAGTTAAACATGGAAGTTCTGTGCCACAGAAGGGTTCATGGGACACTTCCTGATGATAGTTTTGGGTACGGAAACTGATTTTGATCCATCTGTTGGGAGACATCATTTACAAGTAAAACCAGTGTTGTCAGTAGATGGCACTGTTTTTCTTCCAGTAGGTTCATGTGCTGTTTGGTGAGGGGGGAGTTCTTATAAATTTCTTTTCTTCTATGCCACGTGCTTATCTGTCGTGCTTTAAATAACTTGCATTCAGGAGTGTCAGAGGCTCACTGCTGTATTGGGTAATTGTTCTTAATTTCTTTAAAAGCTTTTATTGCCACGTTATTCTTGACTGGCAGAGCATGTACGTTTTTACATGCACATACCTACCCATGTATATTTGCCAGGGAGAAGCTACGTTACAGTGGATTTGATGAGAATACATATGCATGATGATAAGGCTGTCACAATTATTCCAGGAGCAATCCTTATAAACTCAAGGAACTGACTGCTTTTTTTGTGTACGTGTAAACTATTAAAGTAGATAGTAGATGTATCCAGATGGTTTAAACTGCAGCCCTGTAATGGTATCAAGTGGCAGCATTAAATTGTAATTATTGCATGTTAAGTTTTAGAATATTTTGTTGATTAGAAATGAATGTTGAAGGTATTCAGTAGTTTCCACTTCTGTCTTTCGCTGTGGTGAGCTGAATAGGCAGGTGGCCTGCAGGAGCACGTTGAGCCATGGTGGGCTCCATGTGCTGAAAAAGATGATGATGTTGAAAGTATTTCCATATGTAATGAGTCAGCTGCTGAGCTTGGGAGGGTTATTATCTCTACTGTTAAATTATTAGGATGGTTTCTGTCATGCTTTTGATCAGCATTCACTAAAGCTTTACCAGTTAGCACAGGCAAAAGACCATTTCAAAAAGAAAGCTGAAATGCAGCCACCTGGGTTTGGATGCTGGTATGAACATGGCCAGATTTACGCTAATTGATCTCTGTGCCAGCAAACAGGCCTTGCTGGTGTTTGGGGGCCTGGGGCAGCTGCTGCTGGAGAGTTTCAGGTGAAGCTGAGGGACAGAAGGTGGCGTCTTGGCTTAATTTCCCTGCTGTTCTCCTCCAGTGCTTGCTTTTGTGCCTACTGTTGGGACCTGAGATGTAAGCAGCTTCAATAAAGCCAGGCAGGTACAGTTCTGAGAGTTGGAAATACGGCGGGGTTTTGTGGCACAAATCATTCTCTCAGCTCCAGTTCATACACAAACAGTTGAGAAATGATGGGAACGACATGAGCAAACAATTAGACTTCAGCCTGTGAGAAATGAGAGGTATCAGCTTCTTGAAAGGAGATGAGCTGAGCTGGCCTCTGATTTAAGCCTCTTATGAGCTTATATTTACAAAGACAAATGAGAGATGTGGGAAGTATTTTAGAAAGTCTTTGCATCAAATCTACTGGGTGGATTTTTCTGTGGTCTTCAGGTGCTACTACATAGATGGATACATTGAGGCGAACCAGTCGCCTTGGTGCAGTGTGCCACGTTTCTTAAAGAATTAACTTCAGTCTCGGTTTTTAATTCTTGATTCATTGGAATACCTGGTAAATAATCAGAGATTAGTTCTCAGCTAATTGAGAGTGTAATGTTTGGCATGAGTGGACCTTTGGGTTGAAATTCCAGGCTTAGCTTCATCTAAAGTGAAGAAGTTCTAGTGATTTCTTGAGGATATGGACAAGGTAGCCAGTTCTCTCCAGAAGGAGAAGAAATGTATTAATCGGTGATGGTCTAGTAGAGACTAAGGTCATAAATTTAAGCAGTATTAAGGGTAGAGCTGGCAAGAATTTTTACTGTAACCCCTCTACACCCACTTTCTACATTTGTTGGGCAGGTGGGCTACTTGAAAATAGCTTTTAAAGGACTAGTGAGACAGATGCTTATTTTCTGAGTACTTTTTGGACTACTGGCTTTGAGGTAAATCTGTTCATCGAATATGGAAAAGTATTAAATGTTGTAAAGTCACCTTCTTGTGTATGGTAGGTTGCCTTCCTTGTCTGACAAAGGGGAGGTCTGCTGTTCACATACCAGAATCTGGAGAAACACCATTTGTTGCCCTTAGTGTTTTTGTTTGTCACTTCTCAGTGACTTTGTGGTGACCAAATGACAGATATTCTTGCAAGCACAATTCTTTTTTTTTTTT
>WEIS01067676.1:0-22812 GCA_013389965.1 Todus mexicanus | reverse complement strand
CCAGTCCCTTCACCAGTGTGGTCATTCTCCTCTGGACGCCCTCCAGCATCCTCAACCTATGAGACTGTATATTTCACTGCTGTTGGAAAGCAGGTAGTCCTGACCTCTGGTCATCCCTTGTGACTTCAGTGGACCTACCACATAGGTTTAGAGCCTAGATCTGGTGCAGCTTCCCTCCCATTCCTCAACACTGCCTAACAAACTATTGCCTTTTTCATCACCCTGAGGACCAAGGTGACACCTTCACCAATCTATCCACACCACCTTCATGAACTCTTTCTTATATGGTCATAACGTCCCTGCAGTTCACTGGTGGGTGCACACAAATATTAGTTTCTCAAAACCGAGTTGTGCCTGTTTTGTTCTCCTGGCAAAGCTCTGACATCTAGCAGAGACACAGGTTCCCATAATACTCCCCTGGTCCTCATTTCACCCCACCTTCGGCTCTGAAAATGCCCGCTGAGCTTTCTTCTATTTCCTTTCTCATAACCAGTCATCAGTCCATAGCAACTGGATTTCTTTAGAGGAGTTTGACGGGGGCTCATATTGGAGATTTTCTTGAAATGCAAAAATTAATTTCCGTTGGACCAGATGCCTGTTGGAAACTTCAGTGAATGGTTTCCTCTCCTCAGACTCTCCACTTTTTATCTCCTACCCTATCTACCCTTTCTCATTTTATCTAGTAATTCTATTCCTTACTTCTATCTTCACTCCATAAGATGGGCTTAAGCATCCGTGATTCCCTGAATCGCCTCTGAAGGCTTTTCAAAAGTTGGTGGTGCATTTTTCCCCTTGCATTTTTCAGGCAGCAGAACTGGTTTAAATAAAGGGCTGAGCAGGATGGTTAGTAGGTCAGTAAGCTCAAATTTGGATGTCTCTAAAGGCAGCGCAAATATTATCTGGTTCTGACAATTTTTGTTATTCATCTTATCCATATGTTTTCACATCAAAGCTGACTTTGAAGGAAGCACCCACAGTCTCTTCTCAGGGAGTAGCAAAGAAATTTATTTAATTTGCTGGTGATGGCTCTGTACTTGAGCAGCTCTTCCCATCTCTACCACCTTTTGGCCTGTCAGATCACCTTCTTCTCATGTGCTGGAAATAGTTTATATTATTATTAGTGGCTGCTGTTATATTTCAAAAATAATTACTTATTAAATTTTGTCTGGCTCACTCACTCCATTTCCCAGTTATGTGAGGGGAGACAAGAGACTGACTCTCCTTGAACAATCTTTAGCCCTTTGGAATGAGGGGATAACATTATTAATTTCTGACTTCTGACATTATTAATTTCTGTCTCCATCAGTACGTCACCAGAAATAGTGCCATCCCAGTTGTGGTCTCAGGAGGAAACATCATTGGAATTACACCAGCCTTGCATGAGTTAGAAAATGTATACTTGTTGTGATGGTACTTGGCTATGGAGACACAACGCTGCTCCTCTCCACCCTCCCTTTGGGCAGGTGATCACACTGGCCCTGGGACCCAGATTTGGTTTCCTTTATTCATTGTCAGAACCAACATGAAAGTTCTTGGAGAACACCTCTGAAAGCCAGCCAGTACATCGCTTGGCTTCATAACAGTGTCCTCACATTCTTTTTGCATGCAAGTAGGATGGCTTATTTCCATCATACATCAAGGTTTTGGAAATCAGGTAAGACAGTTGTGAGAAAAGACCCAATACTCTTGATCTCGAAAATTAGATTGCAGAGAATGTCTTTACGAAACTGCAACTCAGAGATGTCTGAAGTTTAACAAGTGAATCCTCAAAAGATAAAAGATCTTTTGGACCGGAGACAGACACTTTGAGTATTTGGTCATGCCCTTTGGCCTATCTAATACTGCAGTTACCTTGCAAAATTTTAAATTATGTTTTTAAGAGATTTACTAGATTCCTTTATAATAATACTCTTGGATAAGAACTTTTTTTTTTTTTCCACAGGGCATGAACCAACCTGAGAAGCTTGTAAAATTTGTCCCAGAGTATTTCAGTTGTCACAAACTCATATGCTAAATTAGAGAGATGAAATTCTGAAAGGTCTTCCACTGAATTCCTGGGCTGCTTCCCCTCCCTAGAGGCAATGGAAATGAACTCTGAGAAATCACAGACTTGGCCACACCAAAGACAGTTACTAGGTTTCGGTGCTTTCTAAGTTTCATTAGCTTTTATCACCAATTAATTAAAGACTTCACCAAATGATCTTCCCATTTCTGGGCTTATTAAAGAAGGGGACATTTGAATCTCACCACTGCATTTTAGATGCCTACAATGCACATGTCTACCTCTGAGCTAGACTTTGGATTCCCTTTACAGACCCATAAAGAGAAACAAGTCCTTTTAATGTGTGATTCATACAGTCTATTTTAGGCATGTATTCTAGGTGGAGATAAATCACACCTTGGCTGCTGAGGAAATACATGATAATTTTAAACAGGTTTTTAGAATTGTCCCATTCACACAGACCCTTCCCATCAGTTCATTGTTAAAGCAGATGTTTCTCATTTTGCTGTAGGAGTAGTGGTAGCTCATTTAAAGACCTTTCAAACACAGCTTCCTCCCTTACACAAGCTATTTTTGGTGACTGACAACAGTTGAATTCAGAAGAGTTAGCTGTTATTGATGAGCTGCCTCATCAATACCTTGTCGTGAGGGTGGTGGAACACCAGAACAGGTTGCCCAGGGAGATGGTGGAGACTCCATCTCTGGAGACATTCAAGGTTAGGCTTGATGAGACTCTGAGCAACCTGCTCTAGCTGAAGTTGTCCCTGCTCACTGCAGGGGGGTTGGACTAGACGACCTTTAGTGGTCCCTTCCAACCCAATGCATTCTATGATTCTACCTGCAGCAGAGCCACTCTAGCCTAGCCAGGACAAGAACACTGAGGAAGCTAAAGCAGCATGAATGCCAGACTCAGCTACTGTTAACGTGCTTGGTTTCCTGATTATCATCTTACATTTCACCATCTTAGATTTTGGCGTGTTGGGAATATGAGGAAAGCAGGTTTTGTATGAAAAGTACAAGCTAACAAGCTCTGCTTTGCAGTCCTGGAAACCAGTTTTGAAATCACCTGGAATTTGCCAGTATAACCTGTTTAGGTGCCTCAGTCACCCTAAAGATCATCTTGCCAACTTATGGCTCATAATCTTCAATCAAAGCCAGGTGCCCCTGCAGCATGCAAGCAGGGGGCTGCTTACTCAGGCTGGGAGACAGTTGTAAAGCACAGAAGGGGCTGTGTGGTTCAAGGTCTGAGTAAACCATGTTTCTGACACAGGGATTATAAGCTTCACACCATATTCTTTCTGACTGGTCTACCACGCCTGGGGACACTCGGGAGTGCACTATATATTGTATATGCTGAATGCTGCAAACACATCCAGGCTGTAAAACTAGTGATGCCCATGTACCTTTAATTGCACAAGCTCTTTCTTAGCTCACATTTTTGATGTAAGCTTAACATTTCCTACCTCCAGGGAATCAGAATAGCTTTCTTTTCCTTTATTAATGGGCTTAATTAAGACAATACTCCTTCTACCCTGTACCTATCCTCCTACTATTAAGGAAGAACCGCAACTTTTCTTAACTCATAGACTTGCTGCCTACCTTGTTTTCTGATTGAAAGCCACAGATTTCATTCATGTTTTGGAAGGAACTTCTGAATCTGTTGGGAACCAAAGAATTATTCACTGTTGCATATTCACTTTAAGGTAAATAAACTAAACTAAACTCTGGGATGCTGGTTAGGCTTGTACTGTTTGGATGACTAGATACATTTTATCTTGCTTGTACAATTTCCATAGCATCCATCCACTCATTTATCTCTACATCTGTCTGGACTAACGAGTTGAGGTCCATCAATAATTTCACTCTCAGTTGCACTAAATTACAAAGGATCAGATTTCTCAGCCAGGCCAGACTGTGCACCAGAATTACGGCACCTTTTGGAAAAATCAAAGGAAGCTGTTAAAGCCCAGCCAGAATTTCATTGTTGAGAGTGTCTAACTCCATCAAAAGCAGAGACAGTCTAGACAAAACACCTACAAACATCACTCCCATCTAAAAATTAAACTGTTGTTTTTGTGGGTAGCCCTTCACAAGTCCTGCTCAGTTTGCCACTTTGAGTTATTCCACTATTTCATGAATCACCATGAGGATATGTTTGAGAAAATACTCCCTCACTCTAGGTTAGTGACCCTCTGGAGTGTCAAATCCAAGAAATACTGAATTCTGAGGAAACTCACAGACAGCATTTCTTTGGTTTGGGAGTTATACACATTGGAGAACCCCTGGAGGGCCACTGAAAATCCTCCATACAGCAGACAGAAATCTAGGCCATGCCATGGTAGATGGATATTGTGTCTCTATGGAAGGTCCATGTCCTGGGGAATCCCTCTCCAGCAAGGTTTTATCTACACGATAGATATTGGGATGCTTGTACAGCTGCCTCAAAAGCTTCCTACACTCAGCTGTCAAAAGCTCCTCAAAAATTAATGCATCCTTTAAAGTTTTCTGCTTTGAGCACTAATCCAGCCTTTTCCTATAGCATCAACCTTATTTCTTTCTGGAAAAAACACTGTTTCCAATTTGTTCTGGTTTCAGTTGCTTCAGTGGAGAGGCTTGAACTTTAGTGAGCCCTGACAGTGGAGACCCACAACACAGTATTAGAGTGTTGGATGGGTTCTTGTAGGGTTTTTTTTCCCTTTTCAGCTTCTTTTAAAGATGAACAGGCTAGAGACATTTAAAACAGTTGGAAATGGGGAAGGTGAACTGCTAGCTGTCTACATGAGCCATCTCTGCTGGCAAACCTGGTGCTTAGCAGTGGCTTTCAGAGGACAGGCACCAGGCCACCTTTGCGGGGGCTATAAGCTTCTGCACATAGAGGGGTGGTCATCTTCTGCCCTAAGAGCACACACTAAGTAGGGAGCCAGAATGGGTGTAACATAAGCAAACCAGGTAAGTCCCACAGATAAAAATCACATCTGGGGAATAGCCCTGACACAATCACAGTCCACTGAGGAAATAACAGCAGTGACTCATTCTGTTGTCTCCAAGATAAATCTGGATGAGTTAGGGAATGAGATGGGAACACAGTGCTAAAGGAGATCCAGCCAATCTTGAGGCTGCCAAGGCACCGTGGTCCTTGTGGTTGACAGCTCTCTAGCCTCCATGCTGGGCTAGCCCACTACATCTGTGGTTTCCAGGACTTGCACCTCCCTTACCAGAGAGGAAGCCAGACTGGTCATTCCCAGCTCTGTGCACGATGAGTGCAGAATGGCATAAAAGCAGAATTCATTTTCCACTGGTGGAAAAAAGGGAAGAAAGGAAATAAAGGAGAGCGACTTACTGATTAAGAAAGGAAACTAGAACAGCTTTACTAAAACATGAAAGTAATAATAACAGTAATATTAAAAGGTAAATATATACAAATATGTACAAACCCAGTATGGAACCCAACCCCCCAGATGGTAAATACATCACCGTCACCACTGATTCTGTGAGGGCCCAGCAGCAGCCGGGAACCGGGAGCTGGATTCAGGGATGCGGCCCAGAACCTGGGGCCCAGCCAAGGCCTGAGCCGGGGGCTGAGACCGGGGCCGGAGGCCTCAGGGCAAAGCTGAAGCTGCCAAGGCCAAACCCAGCGAGGAAGAGTCCCGTAGCCGAGAGAGCAGCTCGAGCTCAGGGAAACAAAAGATGAAGGCAAAACGGCGAAAAGGCCAAGAGGGAAGGGGCAAGAAGGAGAGACCCTCGTGATACCTCAGCTTTATACCGAATATGACGTATATGGATATGTCATAACCCTGTTGGCTGATTTAGGGTCACCTGTCCTGGTCGCTCCTCCCTGAAGGTGCAGCCTTTACTTTTCTGCACCCCCCAGTGTGGTACACAAAGTCTATCAATGACCTTGGTTCACATACCAGTCCTTGGTACTAATTATAAATATGGAGCGTTCTCACTGCTAGAAGCAGACTCTGTCTGTAAACATGCTGCTAACTTCAGACAGACCTAGCTGAAAAGTAAAAGTGATGGAACAGAATTTCTGTTCTAACCCAAACCAGGACACGCTGGATACACAGTGTTAATAGGTGACCTTGCTCTGTCCCGGGCATGGTGCCCTCCAGGTAGAGGAAAGAATTCCTGGGACTCTGCTCTCTGCTACTCTCTGCTATAGCTGCAGGTTGTTGTTCTGCCTTCTCTCCAGTAAACCCTGCTCTAGACCTGCAGGACTGTGGCATCCACCAGCTCACCCAGGTCTGCCTCTGACACCGGGAAAATACCTATCCTTATCCCACCAGATTCACAACAGCGCCACTTGGAATTTCCTCCCAGATGGGTGCAAGAGAGACAATTGATTTATACTGAGGAAAGTCACAGAGATCATAAAGTCACTGAGAATTCTGGGGGGGAAAACAGAAGCTTTCAACGGCAGCAATCAGTTTGATTGCTCACATTTGGTGGAAGTTTGAAAGCTCATGTTTTGACATCCCTACTGGCTGCTGTGGTGTGAACAGTGAAGTGACCCTCAGGCAGAGAGTTTCTAATTCCCTTTTTTTTGACAGACGTGATCCAGTGCAAATCCACTTGGCTGCAGTACCTGGAAGCTGGTGGATGTGGAGGATTAAGAAGCAGGTAAATGCCAATGAGTTGGAGAAAAGTACCTGGAATTAGTAAATCACCAAAGACAATGCAGAGGAGATGGGTTCATCTATTTAGATCAGTCTCCACATTCTTGTAGGAGGCAGCAGAGCCAGAGGAATGCAGCGCCTGCACGCATCAGTAATGATGAATTGCTCCATTGTGACACTGAATAGGAAGGTTCATTAATTACAAGGAGATTTTAAACTGTGAGGGTTTACCCTGGCAATGGCCAAGCTTTATGGGCAGGCTCAACATTCCCCAATGCTCTTCCTGATTGGGAAATCATAAGCACAGCTTGTGCAAACCTCCTGCCTCTGGCTGCCATATGCTGGATCAACGCCTGAGTGCTCAGTGCTGTTTTTACTCAGTTCTTCCCACTGCTGGTGGCTCGAGCAGCAGATGGGGCTCCCACCCTGAACCTTCTACAGGGAAAACCATGGGACAGCAAGGGGCCACAGGAAGGGTGGGAGGCAGGACTCTGGTGTGAGGTAGTCTGACTAATCCATACTCAGGCCTGGAGAAGGGACTGTGATCCTTTTTCTGGGGCTGTTGCAATGTGTCCTCATATGCATAATGCCACATGCAGTTGGTCTGGATCTCCAGAGTCCTGTCTCTCAATGCTTGAGAGACACTGCTACCAAGGACAGCCAGCAAGAGGGGACCTGCTGGAGCTTTGAGCTGGAGAAAGATGCTAAGGACTCTCTCTAAGTGCAGAATCAGGCTGCTCCTGCTGTTCACTATCTCCTCCCCACAGCTCCAGGTCAGGAACTGACACAGATGTTGCTCCACATGAAGGAGAGAAGAACCCCCACCAGCCACTTCTGCTCCCAGCTCCCTGGCAGCTGCAGGATGTAGGAACTTTTGCCTGCTGGCAGTGGATGCTGCTCCAGTGGAAAGTCTTGAGTGCCAGCCCTGTTCCCACCATTTTTAGCCATGGCTTGATGTAGGGATGACCCCAACACCTGTGGCCCAGTCTCCTAGGAGAAAGGCAGTGAAGTGCGTGGGCCATGTCTGGAAATCAGATGCCCTGCGGGTGACTCAGTGGCACTCCCTCTGCTCATACACCAAAGTATCATCTGTCCTGTCCAGACAAGTTGGACCAGCATGAGCAATAATTAAAAGCCGGCAATATCCCAAGATGACAATATCTGAGAACCTGGTGCTGCCAGGATCCATCTGCAGGAAACAACTGTTTCTCAGGGAACCTGTGATGGGCACCATTCAAGGAGTTAAACATGCACGGTGAAACACCTTCCCCAGCATGGAAAAGGCCAGTGAAGGGGAGGTGAAGGGGCCATGGCAGGCTCTGGATTGATGAGGGCTACACCTTCTCCAGTCCCACCACTCCAAAGTCCACAGGGTAAACAGAGCTCTGTTCATACCTGCTGTATGTGAAGTGGAGAAGTTCCAGGTAGCACATAGCCAATGGAAGGTCAAACACCAGGCACACAGCAGGTACCATCCAGCTGGCTGAGATGAGGAGGGAAGGAATTCTGCTGTTCCTTGTACCTTCTTCCCCCATGAACTTCTGCTACACTGGTCACATTTCCCTCACTGAGTAAAGACTCCTGTGGCCATTACTCGGCCTGGACCTCCATGGAGGCTCCTTTCCCAACAGCTTGAGATTTGCATTTGATGCTGAGCAGTTGGCTTCCCTGGTCGTCATTCCCTGAGCAGGCCATGAACGCGCCTGGCATCTCTAATATCTCTACTATTGTGATTGTCATGGTCTGAACCTCCATCGGGCCCAGTTATGACAGGGCTGATCTCAGCTGCTCTGAAAAGTTGCAGTCTGTATCTGCTTGAGCTTTGGGGAACCTATAATGCCCAACATAGGAGTGTCAGTGCTACTTCAGGGCAAATCCAGGTCTCCTCCTAGATCTGTGGATGATGCATAGCTTGGCTGTATAGCAACATATCTTCTACTGCTCTCTCTTCTGAAGGTCTTAATCTCACAGCAAAGCAACCCAGAGCTCAGTGGCTTATCCAAGACCTGGAAGAGCCAAGAAGGAATGCTCAACTTTGAAACAGTTGGGATTGTGAAAGAAATAATATCAGAGTAGCAAAGCTCCTCCAGCACATCTGTAGGACTCCCTGATGTCCTAAGAGGAATTAGAGTCCTGCGGCTAGGACAGATCACTCCCCTTCCAAGAAAACTCAAAGTCACAGGATAACAAAACCCCCTTCTAGGTCTAATTATGAACCTGGTGAGGTTTGGTGAAAGTTCAAACTGTAGCAGAGAACATGAGCAGCTAGGACAGCCAAAAGTACCTTTGAAACCTTCCGATGTCACGAAGTCCGATCTCCGACACAAAACTTTTCACACATTTCCTCATGTCTGCCAGGCAGAAGAATGTGGTAAGTAACCATTAATTATTATCTGGACCTTTAGAAAAATCATGGCATGGATGGGCCCTGCCCTAGAAGGCTTGTGCTGTAACCAGTTGTGTGGGACTGAGAGAAAGACTGTAGGATATAAGTAATGCCTTCCTGCCTCCAAGAAGTTGTAACATATTCAGGGAGAAGGTCACATAGCTAATGAACATTACAAAAGTAACTGGATATCAAGTGAATAAATTGGACTGATTTATAGAATTAGATTGATTTATCAAGATTCAGTTGAATTCTGCCTACAAAAACAACAATGACCTGCACTGTGATCTAGAAAATCAAGACCAACAATGGGATTAAATAAAAGATGATTTTAATCCAGCTGTGGCTGTGAATTCATGCAGCAATACAAGAAGGTGGATGATGGATTCTGGCAAATTAGTGGAGGTGTGAACTGGTTCTAGCTGGGCTGGAGTTAATCGTCTTCATAGCAGCCCATAGGGTTTCTACGGATCTGTGACTATGCTGGTGACACATCAGTGTCCTGGCTATTGCTGAAGGGTTCTTTGCACAGCATCTTTTTTACACTTTGTCCCTCTCCTCCCCTTCTCCCCGTCCCCATCCCAAGTAGGCTGAGGATATGCAATAAGCTGGGAGGGAGCACAGCTGGGACAGCTGACCTGATCTGATCGAGAGGATATCCCATTCCAGATGACACCGTGCTCAGCAATGAAAGCTATAGGGAAAGGAAGAGGAAGAGGGGACATTTGTAGTTATGCCTTTGTCTTCTCTAGTAATGGTTACGTGTGGTGAAGCCCCGCTTTTCTGGAAGACGCTCCGCACCTGCCTGCTGGTGGAAGCAGTGAGTAATTGCCTGGCTTGCTGTGCTGGCATGCCCAACTTTGCTTTACCTATAAAACTGGCTTTATCTTGACCCTTGAGGTTTCTTACTTTTACCCTTCTGATTCTCTCCCGCATCCCCCTGAGAGAAGCAAGCAAGTGGCCGGCGTACTGAGCTGCTGGTCAGGATTGATCCCCACAAGCTGCCATGAAGGGATGCTCTCTGGTGCAATGCACAGTCAGTCCTTACATTTCTTGCAACTCATCCAGTTCTTTTCATCTCTCTCAAGAAGCCAACACTGCAGCCACAGTGAGAACCACATGATACTGTTTTCTGATCGCCTCTTCTGAGAAGTTTCAGACCATACCATCTCTTTTTCTGTATCTTGGACTGTCAGACAATGATACAGGAGCCACTCAGACAACCTGACCTGCCTTCCTTCTAGGACAACCTTATCGGCCTGCTGTTAAGTTCCTAAGGGCTGCCTGTAAAGAAAGAGCCCAGGACACAGTTGGAGGGAGTGTCTCTGCTTCCCATCTGCTCCATCAGGCAGTATTTCCTGCTCCTACCATCTTACAGATAGACGTGGGTCCATTACTGCTCCAAAGCACTTGAGTTTCCCACCTAATACGTAATCCTCTCCCAGACTTGGCTTTATTAGCCAGCATCATTCTGAGTTGTGGTTTATCCTTCCTCTTTGAGATGAATCTTACTGTGAAGCAAGCCACCAGCCAGCGAGCTCAAAAAATGATGTTCCCGTCCACACACAACCCAGACTCCTGAGCCAGAGGCAGCATTCGGCATCTCTTTGGAGGTAACAGAAATAGTCCCTGGAGAAGGCACTGTGTTGGATGAGAGAGATGGATAAATTGCTGGGATCCCAGGGGATCACTACCCAGAGACATTTGTTTCCTCTTGCAGGAAACTGTAATGAGCAAGGAGTAAAAAAGCAGCAGTCAAAAGGAGAATAGCATTTTTATCAGGATTGTAAATTGCTGGTGGTTTTCAGCCATTTTTGTCTGAAAATTACCTCTGTTCAGGCCAAAGACTTCCCCAAATGAAATATTATGGCTGAAAGCTTTTGAAAAATGCCTTTTGGACTTCTGGCCTTTGCGTGAGGCAATTCATAAGCCAGCAGCCATGAAATCTCAGCTAGCAGAAACTGAGGATCTAACCCAAGGGATCTGTCTTGGCTATGGGGACACATGGCAGACAGGATCCTGCCATTCGTTCCTTCTCCTGATGCAGCCCATGAGGACAGACTTCCCTTGTGGAAGTGGCACTGGAGAGAGCGATACAATCCAATCATTGCTGAACCCTTTCCCAGGGAACTACTGATCCTGCCAGCATCCTCCCTACCGTAAACCAGAAAAGCGTGGGTCTCTGTGGCTAATATGCATCCAAGTCCTGCCTCCCAAGACAGTGTGTGATTTATCAATGAAGAGTCTCCAGGCATTTATGACAACAGAGGAGAGGAACGTCTGCATGCTGTTTGTTGCATCTTAGCTTCTCGTCTGAAACTCACAACCCAAGGTAGGACATGAATATGAGCTACATTCCTCACCATGCCCACCACCTTCTAAGAGCAACGAGATGCCTGCAGGGATTGGGGCTGAGGTGCTCTCCACCCAAGCCCAGCAATGGCCTGGCAGGGGGTTGGGAGTATTTCTGGTAGTACAGGCTGCCTTTCAGAGATGCCAAGAGTTGGTTTATCTCATCGCTGCTACCCTGAGTAACATCAACGGCAGCAACTCTATGGTGTCACCAGGAAGCTACAAGACAACAACGTGTGACAGCTCTTCCTTTGTCTCACTCCCTGGTGGGTTGTCCCTGCATATCAAGAAAAACCTTTCTTCTGATGCCAAGTGGGTAACAAGAGTCCTCCTGTCTCCAGCACACATTGCTGCTGGAGCGCCTTGCTACATGGTTCACACTGAGGTGGTAGTGAATCATTGTCACTCCCAACTCTGCTGGGGTACAAGCTCCACTTATCAGCACAATTGGGAAAGAGCAGGGCAGGGCTGGAGAGCTGAACCCTCCTGCTGAGGAGCCAGACGTTGTGGGAGTTTACCAACTGCTGTGGACAGACCTGATTCATCACCCACGGTGAGAGCCGGCCTTTGCTTTGTGGCCTCTGTGGTTCAGGTAGATGCCCTGCTCCTGCTTCTGCACGTCTGATTTCACAAGGCATGGGCAAGATTTGACCAGAAGAATATAAAATTTCCCAGAAAGCCAGCATGCATGAGATGTCTTGGTCAGAGAGCTTTGGCCACTGGGCAAACTGATAGGAGCAGGACTGAGTGAAGAGAGGGCACAACAGCCTACGACACACAGAACCTGAGTCCCAGAGCTTGGCATTCACAGAATTCTCCTGCCCAGAGGTGCCCACAGCAGTACCCAGGGCTCCTCCTGTTTGTCAGACTGGGGCACAGCAGCTGGCTCAGACAACCCACTGGACACATGTCTGTGGTTACAGTCCTTTCAGAGGTGCTTGGCACAGACCTTATCGGGGAAAATGGTTTTCAGATGCCTGGGATGATCAGAGCACTGGTTCAGGCTGCCCAGCGAGGTTGTGCTGTCTCCTCTGAAAACTTTCAAAACCCACCTGGATGCGATCCCATGCAACCTGCTCTGGGTGGACCGGCTTTGACAGGGGGATTGGACTAGATGATCTCCAGAGGTCCCTCCAGCCCCTATNAAGTGCTGGCACAGAAATGACAAGCAAGAAGCTTAAGGAGACTGAAAGAGTTTGTGTGTGCACTACCCTTGCAAACCGAATTATTCACCATCCCATCTTGCAGCCACAGCTGAAATGGAAGTTCTTCCAGGCTAAAGCATGAAGCTGCCTGCTGGCTCATGGAACACTGCAGGAGAATGGAGCCATCAAAGAAAGGAGTCTCTGGATGCATTGGTGCAGTCAATTTAATTTTCTTCCTGGCTTGTTTTGGTAGAATCATAGAATCATGAAATGGTTTGCGTGGGAAGAAATCTCTAAAGATCACCTGGTCCAACCTCCCCTGCAGTGAGCAGGGATATCCTCAACTAATCAAGTTGCTCAAAGCCTCATTAAGCCTGACCTTGAATACCTCTAGAGGGATGGGGCCCCAACTACCTCACTGGGCAACCTGTTCCATTGTTCTACTACCCTCATGGTAAAGAACTTGCTCCTAACATCTAATCTAAATCTACTCTTCTCTAGTTTAAAATCATAGCCCCTCATCCTACCACTACAGGTCTTTGTAAACAGTCCCTCTCCAGCCTTCTTGTAGGCCCCCTTTGGGTACTAGTTTTGTTTCCGACTGGAGCTCATCACCTACATCTCAGTGCCACATCAGAGCTAGCCTGTGCCAGTCAGAGCCAGCGTTGCTACCCAGGAAAGGAGATATCTCCTCCAAGGCAGGGTCCAATTCTAGCAAAACTGTCCTTCCCACTTCCACCTGCTACCCATGCCTCTGGTTCAGCTCTTCAGCAAGACCAGCTCAGTACAGACCAGCATTTGCACTCTCATAGGTGATAGCCCATGAAGCAGAAGAGAATCTTTTTCCAGAATCTTTGAAGTCAGTGGAGAAACGCAGGCTGATTTTGCTAGGGCATTCAAAGCTGGTGGAAATCAGAGCAGACTAAATCCTCGCCCCACCTCCCCCAGGACACGCAGCTGGAGCTGCACGCCATGGTGAAACCTGATGCTTTGCAGACCCTGTGACACAGGAGAAAATCACCACAGGTGCTTGTCATGGGGAGTCTCACTTCAGCGCTGGGCTTCACTTAAGTCACCCCTTGCTCATGAGATGTGAGCACAGAATAGGGAAGGAGAAACAACTTGAGGCTGATGGCAAAGCCTGTGCAGAGCCACATACTCTATGAAAGATCAAAGCTCATCCCTGCCTTCCTTCATGCTTGCTCCTAAGCTGCTCAGGGAGAGATGTGATTGATGGCTGGAAAGAGGATGATGAGCTCAGGATGCTGGATCTGGCCCTTTCTCTGCTGGAGTGCAGGAGATCAACATGCACATGAGTTCTCCCTGCTGCTCAGCAATACTGGGAGTTTGCTCTGGTTTCCACACCAGCCTCTAAGCCCTGCTTGGAGACACCAGATCCTGCACTTCTCATACTGGATGGCTCAAACACCAGGGGCTTATTTTGTGATGGCTACAGTCTGCTTGGCAGCAACTCGTGTGTCTCAGAAAGAATGGTGAAAAAGTCCGATGTCATTTTTTTCTGCAAAAACTGCTCTGGAATAGCTCCTCCTGAAGACACCCTTCTGAGAGCCAGAGCATCTTGGATTTGGCAGTCACACCTGCGTACAAGACTTCTTTCATAAAAGCCCAAGAGCTGTCAGTGCTGGGGAGCCAGACGGCTCGTGTAGACAAAACCTAATTCCAGGCTGAAATTTCTTTAAGACACATCTCGTATTTCAGGATTTTTTGGTGCTACTTTCATCTCCAATCCACATATTGCAGCCCTATAATAATAATAATAGTAATAATAATAGTAATAATAATAGTAATAATAATAGCAATAATAATAATACCTTTTGTATGTACTTAGCACCTTTCATCCAAGGATCTAAGTCACAATTACAGCCCCACACATTCCTGTATATTACAGCCCTATAATTCTAAGACTGCTCAAGTATCCAGACTTCAAAGGGAGTGTGGATTTCCCCTCCAGCCCAGTCACGGTGCCCAACATGCTGGAGACATTTCAAAGGTGTTTCGAAGGTGCCTTGGCAGTAGCCAGAGATAGTCAGAAGAGCCAGAGGAGCTCTCTGAAGCCAAAAGGAGCCTTTGTGGATTCTTTGCTCCTCTCTCCCAGCTGCTCTCCTGTCTCCCTGGAAAGTTAGCACGGCCCTGGGATGAGGATGATGCTCCCATGAGGACATGTGTCTGTACAGTGAAAGGTGAAAAGGGAAAAACAGTGTTGAAAGGAAAGAGAAGTGACAGCACGAGCTCAGCTGGGTGACTTTCCAGGTTGGGTGGAACCCAAAGAGTTTTGGTCAAAAGTAAATTCACAGAAAAATTATACTCCACTGAAAAAAGAAAGGGGTAGGTAGTGGAACATTTCATTGTGAAATCTTGTTTTAAAAGGTTTTAGACCTTTAAATAACTCAAAAATGAAACAAAGTATTCTCTTTTTGGGGGGTCAAGACAAAATGTTTCAGGGATACCCAGGGCAAACATATTTTGATTTGGTTTAGTTTCAGTTGCATGGAAAACCTGAAAAAAAAAAATAAATCCACTTGTTTAACCTAAGCCAATCTTTTCCCTCCTCTTTTGATTTAGCCAAAGAGTTGAAGTAGCTGTTATCTACCCCCGTGAGTTCACGAGGAGGTGTGCTAAAAGCAACATAGGTTCCTGTAGAAAACAGCTTAAAGAATTGGAGTTTGCAGAAGCTCTGGCCAGGGGGCAGTTTACCAGCTGAGTTCGCTTCCTCTGGAGCTCACTGGTGATGTCCACGAGCTTTTGAGCAGCTGCTGGATGTGGCTCCAGAGGAATATTTCAGTAGCTACACTGACTTGTGGCTGCATCCATAAGCAAGGAGTGATCAAGTCAGGGACATGAAAGGCAGGCTACAAATCTAGAAGTTTAGTGTTGCTTCTCTTCGTGTTGTGGCTGAACAAATGTAAAGCTCAAGAATTTTTTAATAAACTTTTAAAAGGTATTTTAGCTTGAGAGGTCCAGACATGTGGCTTAAAAGCACTGAGAGCCTCCAACTCTTCTATAACAGTGTTTTAATCAGTTGATCTCAAAGCACATTAGAGAAGGTTGTATTAGTAGTGCTTTAAAGATAGGGTCTGAGGCATAGGTAAAGGAGAGGACTTGTTTGGGATAAACCATAAGGCTGAGACAGAGCTAGAAAAAAGTCCAGGTTTCTCGTGCTTCACCCCAAGCCTCTGTATCTCCCACCTCCACCATATGAGGGAGCCAAAGGTCACAGGGCACCTGTCATCTTAGTCTTTGTGCCCCTCCATCTGGAAGCCTTTTCCTCAAAGCATCTGCAAGACAGTCAGTGGAAAGTCGCCCCCTGGTAAAAGAGTGGGTCTACCTCATGGTATCACCAGGTGAACCAAAGCACCTCAAGGAGGCACAGGGCAGTTTTCACAGCATGTGTTAGCTCTTCTTAGACACACCACACTAACCAGCATGGGATGCAACACGTTTCCTCTCCCTCTTCTTCAATAAATCAAGGCTTCCAGCATTCATGCTTTTGTCACTAATAAATCTTGTGCTGTCTTATACCACATGAAAGCATAACAATACCTTTAACCAACAAGCACTTCCCTTCACAGGACTGCAGCTGCAAACACAACCTGCAGCACAAGAACCTGCTGTTTTGGCCCTGAGCTGAAGACAAGCACGTAGAGCAAGGCTGCCTCTGCGCTCAGTAAAGTCTCGCATGCTGATGCGGGAGCACATGTAAAACTGCTCTGCAACAGGCACATCAATTAATCTGTTGAACTCATTGCCACAGGAAATTAGTACAATAAAAGTCTTACCTGCACCTGTCTTGATTAAATCTTTGGTTCTGCAAATATCATAGGAGCATAGAAACCTAGAATGGTTTGGGTTTGAAGGGACCTTAAAAAATCTAATTTCAACCCCTCTGCCATGGGCAGGGACACCTTTCACTAGACCATGTGCAAGGCCCCATCCAGTGGTGGAGCATATATAACTTCCCTGGGCAACCTGTGCCAGTGTCTCACCACCTTCACAGTGAAGAACGTCTTAATTTCTAATCTAAATCTCCCCTCTGCCAGTTTGAAGCCATCACCACTCATCCTATCACTACAAGCCCCAGTAAAATGACCTTCTCCAGCTTTCTTGTAGACCCCCTTCAGATACTGCAAGGTCACTGTTAGGTCTCCCCGCAACCTTCTCTTCTCCAGGCTGAACAACCCCAACTCCTTCAGCCTGTCCTCATAGGAGAGGTGTCCCAGCCCCCTAACCATCTTCATGGCCTTCCTTTGAACCCACTCCAACAGGTCCATGTGTTTCTTCTGTTGGAGGCTCCAGAGTTGGACACAGCACTCCAGGTGGGGTCTTAAAGGAGAGGATTAGATGAGGAGAATCACCTCCCTTGACCTGCTGGCCATGCTTCTTTTGATGCAGCCCAGATATTGTTTTTGCTATAACACATCTGACTCTAAAATTATGTCACTGTCCTTTGGCACTTCGGGCACACACTGCTCAGTGAGGTGACCTTTCAGTCTTGGGCCAGAGCCTTGGGACAATATCTGGGACAAGAACTTGAGACAGTATCTGATGACTCCCATGCCCCCGTGTACAGGGAGAATGAAGCCTTACAGTGCATCCGCATGACTCTGCACCTTATTTTTCCCTTGGGAGATGCTGACCGGCAGCAGAAGCAGCTCTGTTTTGATGTCTACAGCCAGACTTGACTCAGAGCTCTGCCTGGGAAGTCAACGAAATGCTCACACAGTTATTGCCCTTCTCAGCTCTCAGGTACTAGGAAGCTGATGGGGACACTGACAGATGTGAGGCTGCAGATAAAGGAAAATTGCAGAGATCGTTGCCTGCAACCAGAATTTTTTCTCATGAATTTCTGTCTAAAAGTGCAAATGCCCGTCCTGCTGGTTTCACGCATGCAGTGATGAAAATTTGCTTTACTAAGATTAAGAAATGCCAAGATTTGGGAATTCTCTTAAAACTGCAAGATGCAATTTCACCCAGAGCCATCCCTACACCACACAACCTGCTCAGGAAGGTGACTTGTGCCTTCAGATCCTGCAGGTCCCTGAGATCCCTGGTGCTTGACCCCACCATCACACTGCCTGCAGCTGCTGTGGCCTTGGCTCAACTCATTGCTCCCCATACAAGGCACTGCTGGCACTGGGAGGTGACACCACAAAGTGGAGGCGGAATGTCTCAGGGGTTTGTGATCTGCAGGACTCAGTGTCACGTTATAAACCTTTCAATGTGTGTGTGGCAACCTTCCAACAGCCCTCCCTGTCCTTCTGCTCTTCCATCCTTTACTCAGGAGAAGAGACCACATTTCTGCTCCCTTTCCACTCCTATGGTCCCCACCACAGCATGAACAGCCCAGACAGGATGTCACAAGGTGCTTGAGTGTCACCTTCCCTTGGAATGAAGGGTAATGTTACTAATTGGTGCCCCACAGTGATGTTCAGTGCTGTAAACCATCCTGTCTCCCTGGGGATCTCTTTGTAGTGGGACCTGTGGCTGCTTACAAGAAGAGACAGCAGATCCCTTCGGCAGGTCCTATTCTTACAGGTGTGTCTGACTTGCTCCACTCCCATAGGGGCTGCTTTTCATTTTCAAATCCTTTAAAGAGGTTTAAACAGCTAAAGAAGGGATGGCAAACAAGGCAAATGAAGATGGAGAGCTGGTGATATCTCAGGAGACTCCTCTATCACCCCATGGAGGGGAGAAGACTGGAGAGTCACCCTCTTTCATCACTGTCAGCAAAAACTGTGCTAGTGGATCTGGGTAAGGTTTTGCATTATCTCTTCTTGGATCCTTCATGCATCCCTGCAAGACTGGAGGCACGACCTGAGCATCACTGTGTTCTCCTTTTGTTCCCCACCCCGGGCACGGCTCTTGCCTCAACTTGGGTTTTGGCTTCGCTGCAACACTAGATGCTTTTGCTTGGTCCTCCTCTTCTTCATGAAAGCTGTTTCTGGTTTCTCTTCAGCTCCTACCAAACTAAAGTCCTCCAAGACCTCAGGCTCCTCCCAACCCTGACAGTCCTCCCCTATCCCTTCCCACTGCTTTTCAAGGCACTGCAGTGCTGCTCCCTGTCCTGGCCCCAGCTCGTCTGTGGCTTCCTACAGCCTCTCCTGGCTCGCCGGCACCCAGGCAGGACCCTGTGCTATCTGCAGGGACCTCAGCACTGGACTTCCCCTGGCACCCCTTTCTCCATCCAGAGCTATTTCCCTGTGGTGCATAAAAGTGAATCATGTTCCTGTTTCAGTGTCCCCAAGGAGCCTGGCCCATATTCGATGCCTTCTGAGTTGTCTGAGGAACCAAGAGGAGGAACATCCATCTATCCCCCAGGTGGCTGGCTCACTGAGACCCAGCCCAGCTCCTCCAAAGAAGGACCTGCAAGAGTAGCTTGTTCCACAGCAGCAGACGCATGAAGCATCTGGGCTCAAAGGCAGCAGCACCCACTACCCTGCTCTTGGCAGAGGGTGCTTCTCCCTGCTCAGAGGAGTCCCTCAGCCTCCACTGCAGTGAGCTGGGAAGTGTCAGGCTTCCCTTTCCCTCCTCCACCCTCTTGGTGCTCCCTGACCCAGGCAGGTGCAGAGGAGGAGAGGCATTTGCAGCTCTACTGCTGCCTTTTGGCACCAGAGCCTCTGACAGAATCAAAGAGCTTTTCAAAGAAAACCCTCAACTCCTTTAATCGCCAGCTCGAGCTCCTCCCACACAGATCTAAGGGCCATGAGCTCAGTGTTTTCATTGCCCTAGGCAGATTTATGAGCTTATTCTTCAAGGAAGGGAGGGAGAGAGGGGAGGCTGCAGCATATTACTAACCCTGGGGGGTGGGCACAGAGGAAAGGGGGGAAGCTGGAAGAAGGCGTTTGCAGTGGATGTGCAGGATGACGTTGCAGAGCCGGCCTCTGCTGCAGCTGGTGCTCTCAGGCACGGTGGAGAGACAAAGTGGGGTTGGATCTGATGGAGGACCGGACTGCTCAGCGGGCGAGCAGCAGCTCCCTCCCACCCAGGCTCCCTGCACGGCGGTGCCAGCTGGAAGGGAACATGCAGCCATGGCATGCCTGCTGCTGCCCAGCCTCACTCACTCCAACAGAGGGGAGCAGGAGTGGGGCATCCCTCCGAGAGGGAGCAGGAGGAACTGTTCTCCAGTCCCAACCAAGCTGCCCTTGTTGCAGTTTGCCAAATGAAGAAAGAGGGAGCAGGCTTGCTGGCAGTCACATGTGACTACCCACCCTGGAGCACAGCTCAATCGCTGGGCACATCTGCTCTAACCACTCCACTGTGTTGCCTTCCCCACCACACTCCTCATCCGTACACCTGCTCCCTCCTTGCCAGGGAGCACAGTGCTCACTGCCAGCTGAGAGGCAAGTGCAGTAAAGGTCTGGCTGCTCCTTCTTCTGTAATCCTGGCCACCCATTGTTGGTTTTAGGATGAGGCAGATCCCATGCCTCATCTCCTGCAGCCCTACTTAGACAGTGCCTCACCAAGAAGCGGACCTGTGTCCACATTCAGTACCCCAGATACCCTGCGGCCACTTCTGAACAGCCCTGTAAAGGATGCTTCTTTCCTTTTGAACTGAAATCTTGGGAAGGTCTCAGCCATGACCTGTGGTACTGTAGCTCTCTGTCTCATCACCCACAGCACTTGCCTATTGTAGCTGGAAGCACATGGGGGCTGCAACCCTTGGTTGTGGACCAGCTACTCCCTGGAGAGCACAGCCTGACAGTATTCACATGGACATAGCAGCAGCCAAGTAAAGCAAAACACTGCTGGACCCAAAGAATTTCTAGCTTGTGATATTGAGAAGTAAAAAGGGAGCAGAGCTTATGGCAGAGAAGGGGGCTGGGACATGATGATGCAGGAGGAGATAGGAAGAGCTGTCATGGACCTGAATGTTTCACTTCATTGGAAATTCAGACACTTTAACATTTCCTTGCCCTCGAACACAGAACAGAAAGCCGACACGTCAACATTTAGTATAGATCAAAAAAACCCCAACCCCAATATATTGTGGTTTAGAAACATTAAGATGCTTTGCTTTGATAGATTTGGAGTCCTGCAATATGAATATTAAATGACTTATGGGTAAAGGTCACACCAGCAGGGGAAAAGATATAAATGGAAACTTAACCCCCCCCCCCAACCCCCAAACAACACTATGACGTGAAAACATTGAAATAATCTTTCTTGATTCGACTTGTTACTACATTTCTCCGTGCACAGTCCCACGAACACCAATCCATTCTCACCGAGCTTTTCCTTATCAGTGAAATGAGATGCTGCTTGGAAGAGCATCCCATCAAATGTGCTCTTCAGGCAGCTCAAGGACTGGCCTCACTGTTAATGGTTCTACAATTTCAGCCTTGCTCTTAGAGCTGCCAGTTCATCCAGGACACTGTTTCTTTCACCCTTACTTTGTCTTCTTGGGTGGGGGGAGGGGAGCTCAGGGTGTTCCTGCTGCTCTGCCCTCAGCCCAGGCTCACCACTGTGCAGCATCTGTAGGATCAGGATCATGCCAGTAATGCAAGGGTGAAGGTCATCTGCTCTCAGACTGTGACATCAGCAGCACTCTGAGCATTGTTGTAGGCCAAGGGACTGGGAAACTTCAGTTGTTGGCTGGGGTAAAATTGACGTGATGCCTAGAGGATACAAAAGCCCATTCGGAGGCACATGCTCAGAAGCTGTGGCTTTTCAGGTGGCTTTTCAGTTTCTCTCACAATTCACTTCCAAGCTGTACCCGATCTCAAATCTGCTCAGGTTGGTTTTCTCCTAATTATAGGCTGGAGAGCAGAGGGGCAGGAATTACACTGCTTCTCATCGGTTTTCATCTGCCTTCTCCAGAAGGGAAACACCAGCTAGAGTCATTGTCAAACTCATTACCAGCAGCTCTTCCTGATATCTGGGACCTGGACAGATCTTGGTCTGGTGAAGTTCGCCTGGGTATCCCAAAGTGTCACCATTCATTGATGTTGGGAGATGCTCCCCCACAAGCTCTTCATTGCAACATGCCAGCAAAAAGCCACTATCAGCCACAGGAGACCTTGAGGTGGTAATTTGGGCGCTGGGTAATTGGAATTGAACCCAGGTGAGCACCTGTGTTCTTGTGGAGTGCCTGTAAGGAGTCAACAGGCTCTGCACATGGTCTTTGTGGGGCCCCTTTGGAGGAACCCAAATCCCTCAAGGTAGGAAACTCTCATTATCCCAAATATTTTAGGGGTGAAAAAAAGAAAAAAGTGCCTCAAAGCTACTGAAGGGTGAACATAAACCCCGGAACCCACTTCACAGTGTGTCAGAGCCCAGCTCTTCTAACCCCTCTCACCAGCCCTATCTTCCACATCTGAGACCCCAAGCTCACAAGTGTTTCCCTTTGCTCCTGCCATTCCCCCAGGCATGCTGGGCATTTCTGAGGGTGAGGCTGTGGACTTTGGGCCATACAGGGCAGGAGTGGCATTTCCCAGTAGTCTTCCAGCAGGGAAGAAGATCAAACAGAGAACCAGTCCTTAGTGGATCTGTCTGGGTACCAAGATCTGGGGGTTGTTTTGGAAATCCTTTGCTCTATTGTGGCTTGAGAAGTACAAGGGTCTGGGAGCTCTTTAGGGGGAGTCTGCTCCTTTGTGTTGTGTTTGGATGAGTCCTGGTGAAGTGCTGAGTCTTCTATGGTGACCATGGCATGAAGAAGAGACTGGATCAGCCCTGGCACTGGGCAAGCATCAGTCATAGGCTGGTGCTTCACTGCTCTCTGCAAAATTACCTGGGACAGAAGAGCAGGGAAGTACTTCAGGAAAGACTTAATTTGCACCTTTCATTGGGATTTTGTGCTCTCCACATTTTTGAGGGCTCCCTCTGTCTTCCCAGGGTGTGTGACCATCACCTAATGCCCACAGGCACAGAGAGGTCCCTGTCATCCCTGCAGGAGATCCCATCTCCTTGTTAGCACCCTGCAAGCCCAACCATTCCTTGAACCCCACGCTCACTGCTGCAGCTGCAGTGCCTGCCTAGGCTCCTGAAGGTCAACCACCAGTCCCTCTATTCATGCTCTGGCTGCTCTGGCAGCTCTTAGGGTTCTTCCCATCTTATGGGGGCTGTGCTGGGGTCTGTCCTCCTTTTTCCCAAGGTGGCAGCTGCAGAGGGGCAGACTCTGGAGCAGACAGGTAATGAGGGCTTTTTGCTGAGGGGAGCTGCTTTCATCATTGCTTCCTCTCTTGCTTCAGGCATCAGCTGCGGCTCTGTAGCAAGCCTTCAAATCCTCCTGCCTCACCTACCCAGAGGTTTGTGGGTGCTTAGAAAATGCAAATATTTTTAAAAAAGAAAAAA
>WEIS01067668.1:288-17848 GCA_013389965.1 Todus mexicanus | reverse complement strand
TCCTGAGCTGTTAGTTCTGCTTTCATCTTCAGAGCCATCTGGTTTCTTGAATCCATATGTACGGTTCTTTACTCAAGACAGTCAATAGGGAGTATGAAATTACTAATGGAAGAACCAAGGCTCCTGAACAACTTACTGCTATTCTGCTTTCTTATCACCCAGCTTTCCTTTTCCTTTTTCTTCTCCATGTGAGCATTTATGCAGAAGTATTAAGGGCCATAGATGATTTCTTCTTTATTTACCCACTAATCACTGGATGAGAGAGTTAACTCAGATCCAGTTCAGTCAGCCAAAATCTGAAATCTCAGCGTTAATGACAAACTTTTGTTTGATGATTATGAGTACTTAACCTTGTCAGCTCAGACTAGAGTCCTTCATTATGAAGTTTGCAAGTCACAACGCCTATATTTCAGTGTTTAAAAGGAGGGAGTGCTAGTTTTCACAGTATAGTAACAGATAATTGTTGCATACTGATTTCAACTGAGCAGTAACATCTTCTCTTGAATATCTGTGCAGCCAGCATAGCAACATAGAATGCAAGGATATAAGACATCAAGTCTTTGTTAACCCAGGAGTTACCTTTTGTTCTTGTTGTAAGACCCCAAGGTAATAATGACTCCCAACTAGTATGAACCAGCATAATGTTACATGAATTACTGGGAAAATGAATGACTGAAAAATGAGAGAAAGGGGCAGTGGAACTATCAGGAGGGACACTATAAACCTTGAATGAAGTTTGGGGGTTGTGAAAATTCACCTAACCAAGATCATTTTTTATCTCTCTCACATTCCACTTAAGTATTATGGCAACCTTTGTTTCCTCAGGCTAACTGGCTATCTGCAAGTAAACACTGAATTACCACCAGTGTAAACTTTATACTCATCCACTTGCAAACTGCAGTGCTTCTGACATCAGGGGTGCCATAAAGTATACCCACTTGAAAGGGTATTTATTGACATGCATTCCTGATCTATCTGCCGAAGAATGATCATTCTTTAGGCGTACACTTTTGCTGGTGACTTTCAAATGGCTTTTGAACTGATTTAAAACATGCCTTTGGCTAAGAAGTCCCTGCTTGCTCTGAAGTAAACAAGGTTACTACACTGATCTCCAGCTATTACTGTGTAACATCAGGGAATTTTACTTCTAAAGTGTGTCAGTAGCAGTGTGGTGCAGGCAGAGGAACCTACTAAATTCATGCTGACGAAAAGAACTTACAGAAACCTGGAGAAGTGCAGACATATTCTATAGAATTAAACAAACTTAGATTAAGGACATTGTATACAAAGAAGTACTTTGAATTCAAATATTTGGAATTCATTGTGTACTTACAGAAGTAATTTTTTTTTCTTAACTGAAGTAGCTGTATAAAGATTCTATACCTGCTTTTGTAATTTGAAGGCTGTGTATCTACCAGTGGTAGTTGGTGCTGGGGGCTGGAGATGATGAAGGAAAGAGAGGATCAGGGAAATACCTGACAATTTCATCAGTCAACTTTAGCTATGAGCTAACAGCTTGCTGCTGACCCTGCTGACTGGCTACATTCTTACATCCTTTTCTCTAAAAAGTACTTTTTGCTGGAGAGGAGCTTCCTAGAGCCGTGTCCCAGCCTGCTGTCAGAACTATGTTACAGCACAGAGGCAGCAATACCAGGACGTTGTCACAAAGTTTCTGAGGATGTTGTGGACCTAGCACCTCAAAGCAATTTTAGCCTGTGAATTGCAGGTTTGACTAACGGAAGTTAGAGGACAGAGGAGGAAAAGAGCACTCCGAAGTACTTGATGTTATTTAATAATAGGGAAAATACAATTAGGCTTGGATGATTTTTAAAAAGAATTTTCAGGTTAACTGGATTAATTCAGCTGTGCAAGGAGGGAAATATTGAAATACACTGGGCCACAGTCTGTTTTGGCTTGCTGTAGCTACTCCACTAAAGCCAGCGTAAAGGATGAGCGTGTCCACATCTTGGAGTTAGATGCTTACAGCTGGCCAGATCTGTGATCTTTTACCTCTTGATCTTAATGCTCCGAGCATACACTCAGAAGCAGCAGCTTTCTATGCCAAAGTGTAACTGCTGGTATTTTCCAAGCCCTGTTTTCCAGCTGAATTGTTCTGGTACAGTTAAGCTATATGTTTGACAACATATGACTTTATCATCTGGGAAGGAGCATTGCATCTGGAATCCAGGGGGAACAAAGTAGAATTCAGTGCTTTCTAAAGGGAAGCTGAGAGTTTATTGTTCAGGGCAAGTATACTATGTTACTACAAATTAAAAGGAGATACTTTTATAATAAATTTCTTCAATGGTCTTGAAGTTCATTTTAATCTAATATTATACACTTACAAATTTACAAACAACAGTTATACAGCAACATCATCCTGTCAGAGATGTGGTCTATAATTACAAATCTCTTTAATTGTTACGGGCAATTTCTGTTTCCTGGAGCATTTTATTTATGCTGTTTACTTTGTTGGGGTCTGTCATCGATTAAACAAATCTTAGGGAATTTTCTGAAAACTTACTAGGGTACAACCTCTCCATGCACCCTCATTCTGTTTTTCTAAAACTACACCAAAGTTGGAGCCGAAGGATGTGTGTGGGAAGGCCATAAGGCTAGGTAGAAGACAGCATATGTCTGTAGCATGCCCTTACCATGCAGTTCGTTTAGACAGCATCTGTTGTTTGTTTAAACAGCTTTTTTCTTTTTTTTTTTTTCTTTCTTTCTTCTCCTTTTTGTAGGAGGAGGGGTGCAATCTGTTTAAAGGGAACCTGCAAAGAGAGGGAGGGGAAGGGTTCATGTCTACTTTCTACTTCTTTTTTTTTCCC
The DNA here is from genome assembly GCA_013389965.1 of Todus mexicanus. Classification (NCBI taxonomy): domain Eukaryota; kingdom Metazoa; phylum Chordata; class Aves; order Coraciiformes; family Todidae; genus Todus; species Todus mexicanus. The sequence continues at coordinate 15,020 of WEIS01067668.1, read as the reverse complement.
CTTATGTTTAAGGAGGAATTGTTTTGGCTTGTCTTTTGCCTTACAAATAGCAAGACTTTGAAGCATTATCTTTTGTGGTTTTGTTGTAAGCATTTTTGGATCACCGAGGCTCTGGGAGTTTTTGTCAGCTTTAAATGGAAGGGGGAGTAGGTGTGGATGCCTAATAAAGAGTACTTCTCCAAGCTCTCCCAGTGAAATCCATTAACATTTCTGTTACCATTAGAGCACTTGGCAACCTCATGTATAGTTAGGACCCTGCAAGGCTGTTTGGTGTCATGTGCCTTATTTAACATATGCATTTAGCATACATTGTGGTGATCCCTTACTGCAGTTTAGGCTGCATGTATTTATTTGGTGGGAGCAGATGTTCTTCCTCTTGTCCCCCTGGCAGCCCCTGCTCAGCAGGCAGCTGCTGCGGTACCTGGGCACTGCAGAAGCAGGAGAGGCACAAGGGGAGAAGTTCATCGTGGCTCCAGGTTTATTGCAACTGCTGGGCTGAGACAGCTGCCTTGAGCCCTCCAAAGATGCACTCCTGACTGAGCAGGCACCTACCTGAATCCACAAGCCTTAGTTGTCTTGAGTTTGCTACCGAGACTTCCCACCCCCAAACCCTGACATTCTCAGCAAGCTTTCAGTGGCTCCATGACCTCCCTCCCCTGTATCATAATTTAATAGTCATGAGCTTGCAACCAAAATCAGCTATTAAAAGAATTTACATAAAACCTCACACGTGGAGTAGGCCAGAACTTGGCAACTGCAGTGGTGTTTTGCAAGTACAAATATAGAGGCAGACTCAATTTTGGCAGGAAAGAATTCCCAACTCAGTTAATAGGCCTTTCGCATGTGTGATCTCTCAGATGTCTCAAATCAACTGGTTTGCCACTTGTCTTCTAATTTTCAAGGAAAAGCAGAGTAGGCAGACCTGGATTTCCATGGTGCTTATTGTTTTCAGAATTCCCATACTAGAAAAAAAAAAGAGGAGACAGAAGAAGGGAGTGTAATTTGTCATACAAGCATTGTAGTTGCTTGAATGAATACTTTTGGTATTTTATTTTCAATTCTCTTAGGGCTTCTTGGTATTATGAAAAACAATGTGTTCAGTTAGGAATCTCAGTTTTAAGTTGGCCCTCAAATCTCACAGGCTGCATAAAACTCCACAAGTTTGAGTGTGACAGACTCTGTGAAGCCTGACCCATAAGGAGGCTTCCAGTTTCCTCAGCCTTGAGTGAGAGGAGCTCAGAAATCAATTAAGCTAAAGCAAGATGTGTTTTTAAAGTGTTTCACTATTGTCTCCATTCATAGTTTATCTGTTATTATCTTTATGCTGAAGTCTCAGACAACAAGCAGAGTGAATGCATTTCACAATCAAAAATGAGACAATAAATTATGTTTTATTTTAGTAGGAAAAACTACCCTCAATTCTAGTAACTAATAAGGGGAGTAACTTCTTCATGGAGGCAGATAGGTCACTGTAGGAAATAGGAAGCAGAAAGCAGAAACAATTTGAGTAGGAAAAGCCATTTGTCACTCTTCCCAAATATTTTCTAACAGTTGTGGGAGAACTATGACACAGCTGCATCAGATATCCTCCTTCTCTACAAGTCACCTTTGCTGCATAAGTCACATGAGGGAGCTCTAGGGTGAGCGCAAAAGCAGCTGGAAAATGGTACTTGAAGCGTAATCATTAATAGTTTCCTCTCCGAGTTGCTCTTGGGATTTTGCAAATGTCTGTTATGGATCCACTACGGTTGAATAATGTTATCGATGAGAATAGATTAAGAAGTAAGTATGTGTTTTGGATATACAGTGGTGAGAGGCTACAAGGAGGTGGGAAGAGCATGTTAGAATTCAAGACAAATTGAGAGCTGGAGAAACATTTTCCTCTCTCAGAGAAAATGCACTTCTAGCAGATTCACACAAAATACTGTGTAAATAATGGATGGGGACAATCAACTAGATAATATGTATTGCAGACGTATCTGAGGGCTGCAGTAGTTCACAAGCTGAAAGTGAGTCAGTAATATGTTTATCTTGCACAAGAGATGACTTGTTCTTTCTGCCATAGGCACCGTGAATGCAGCTTTGGCTGGAGAGTTGTATAGGTGTGAACACATGGGAGAGAATCCAGAGGAAAGCAAGTAGAATGATCGGAGGTGTTGCAAACATGGCTTAGGAGGAATGATTGAAAGAAATAGGGTTTTCTATTTAAAGAAGACTAATAGACAATGTAATACGCAAGTGCAAAAGCTGTGAAAAGAAGAAAGGAATAATCTACCCTCCACATCTGTGAGGCACAGGAAGGGAAATAATGAGCTTAGCTTGTGTCGAATGACTTCTGGCTTAGTGTTGGGCTTCTTCTTTTAAAAAAAGTTCTCTAATAGTTAACGTTTAAAATAAAATGCTAATGCGCAGGGAGGTGCTGAAGCTTCGTTCTGGATGTTTTTTGATAAACATCTGCCAGAAATAGTAACAGTATAATTGACTCTGCTCTGGGAGTAAGGTTGCACTAAATACCTTTCTGAAGTCCTTTCTGCCCTTATTTACCATGATTCTCTACTTCTGAGTGTTTCAAGGCTCAGTACACAGCCTGCTTATTCCTGCCTATCCTCTGTGTATCTTTCGATGTATCTGTGAAAGGCCAGAGTATCTGGTGTGGTACCTCAGCTCTCCTGTACCAATAGGCACAGTGAATGGTTTGTTTAGACCGACATAATTTGAATTCAGTTTTCAGCAGCTTTTCTTCCAGTGAAGACGTCTAAGTTCCACTTTTGGACCCACTGTGCAGTAACTACATTGCCAAACCTGCCCAAGTGCTGATTTGAGTGTTCAGTTGCAAGAGTGGGACACCCTTTGAAGATGTGTATGTTTGAACACTGGTTTGGCTGCATTAAAGGAAAAATGAAGACATGGAAATCCATTAAGCAGTACTGAATAGTTGCTAGAGGTTTGGTTGAGGCACTCTAAGGAACAAATGCAAAAATTATTTTTGGATAATATTTAACTATTGTATCTGAGTATTCTTCAAACACCAATCCATATAATATGCTTTATATTTTAAGATTTTCTTTTTCAGAAAGAATGCAGAAGTAATTTTAGTTTAAGTAATTTTATTTATACACACCCCAAACATATTTATATACACAGGGAGCTCCAGTTACAGGGTAATTAGAGTAATGTGAGAGCCTTAAGATCAGGAGTTCAATTTTATATTTGTAAATATTCCAGTAACTTCTAAAACACTTTTCAAAGATGTTTATTATCTCCATTTTCTGATTGATGGGGTTGTCGTATTTCTAAATACAAACCGCACTAGTATTAACAGAGTTCCACCTATATATAAGACCTTTATTACTTGAGTGTTTATATGATCATAACTGTTAGGATAATTGAAGCAAGAACCAAATATGCAGATGGGACAAGGAGAAAGGTAGAGTCTGCACACAGATTTTCGTTGCATCTAAATACAATCTAGATTATTATTACTAAACACTGATAGCTGCTCATATAAAAAGCAAAATGGGACCGTGAGTAGTACGGCAAACTGTTTTTATTTTACAGGAAAGGTTTGGGGATTCGGGAGATGATGCAGACTTTGAAATTCTTGAAAAAAACCTCCACTTCATTTGTTGTGTAAAGCGTATGACAATAACAATCCATTCAGTGCTGTCCAAAGAAAATTCTGCTCTTCCTGGCCTGCAATGTAGCAGTGATGTGCACACAGCAGCCTCATCTATTGATTCACATGTTGCCAATAGGTTATAGCACAGGTTAGTCTCTTGATACTGTGTCTTCTATTCCTCTGAGGAAAAAGTCTTTCAGACTGGTTATTATTTCTGGAAATAACCCTTTTAGAGAAGCCTAGCAAATATCTACTGATCCAGGACAAACGGGGAAACACAGGGGATTTTTTGGCAAAAACAGATTAGAAGTAACAGTTCTTCTGTTACATGATTTTAAAAAAATTGTTCTTGCAATCTTTATGCAAGCATGCTCCCATGCTCAAAGAAAGATCCTTGGAATAAATAGGCTAGTGGTAACTCTGTTGATATGACTAAAACGGGGGGGAGTGAGATTATTTTACCAACAGCTAGGATTAGATTTGTGGTTTGTAGAAAAGATGAGCTTCTTTTGAGGCCTTCTCCCTGCTGTGGGAGAAATTAAGTCAAAACTGGGTGTGCAAACGGTTGCATCTAGTGCAGAGGACTCTGAGATGCGCACGTGCAGGAGGCTGGGCACCAGCCCAGCCCTGGGGAAATGGGAGGACACCACTTCCTTTTCTCCCTCCTCATATTCTGTGCGCTTGGGATCTCAGAGGAGAGAGATGGGCTTTGCGGCAATGAGGTCATAAGAGAGACAGGATGGAGCTGAGTCTTAAGAACTGGGTCTTTAGTTCCTCTTTGGAGCTGTTTTATTTTTGTGTTCTAAGCACCATTCTCAAAACCTCCAGGGAAGGAGAGGATTTTTTCTCACTTTTTGGAGATAGTTTTTGCCCTTTCTAGCTATGGATAGAAGTCTAGTAATTACTCTGTTAGTCTGTCACAGTTTGGGGTGAGGGCATCCCCCAAATCTGCAACAGAACGCTCTCTCCCCCTCCCCACCCAAAAAGGGATGAAAGGAAATAAAGGAGAGAGACTTATTGATTAGGAAAGGAAACTAGAACAGCTTTACTAAAACATGAAAATAATAATAATAAAAAGTAAATATATACAAATATGTACAAAACCAGTATCGAACCCAACCCCCCTGCTGGTAAATCCGTCCCCGTCCCCACTGATGCTGTGGAAGGGCCCAGCAGCAGCCGGGAACCGGGAGCTGGATTCAGGGATGCGGCCCAGAACCTGGGGCCCAGCCAAGGCCTGAGCCGGGGGCTGAGACCGGGGCCGGAGGCCTCAGGGCAAAGCTGAAGCTGCCAAGGCCAAATCCAGCGAGGAAGAGTCCCGAAGCCGAGAGAGCAGCTCGAGCTCAGGGAAAACCAAAAATGGCAAAAAGGCCAGGAGAGAAGGGGCAAGAGAGAGAGACCCTCGTGATCCCTCAGCTTTATACCGAATATGACGTAGATGGGATGGAATATCCCTGTTGGCTAATTTAGGGTCACCTGTCCTGTTCGCTCCTCCCTGAAGGTGCAGCCTTTACTTTTCTGCACCCCCCAGTGTGGTACACAAGATCTAGCAGTGACCTTGGTTTGCAAACCAATCCTTGGTACTAACTATAAACATGGAGCGTTCTCACTGCTAGAAGCAGACTCTGTCTGGTAAACATGCTGCTAACTTCAGACAGCCTTAGCTGAAAAATAAAAATCATAGAACAGAATGGTTCTGTTTTAACCCAAACCAGGACATAAACATTGGGTCACGGTCTGATTATTTTTCCTATTCCGAGCTGTAAATATGAAGATAAACAGCTATCTCTTTGTTCTGAGAGAGAAGTCCCTAACAGTAAATGCTTTTCTAGCGGCATTACATAAAACTGAACAAAGGTTTAGCAAACCGTGTTTCAAAGACATTTTCAGAGCCATGGCTTCAACAGAACCAGGAGTATGCTGCTGTAGCTTCTGTGGCACAGCACTACCAAACAAGACTACCTGAACGTGAAACAGCACAGGCCACAGTTATTGCAGTATATAATCTAATGTGAAAATCCAAAGAACTGGGACTTGCCCAGCATGCAAAAAAGTTTAATGGGACTGGAGGGAACAGTGGACTTGAAACAGTGCTGGTTTTGCTGAAATCTGAGTCTGTGCTGGAGGCGGGGGAGTAGCTGGTATACTATCACCACTGAATTGCTGTTTATTGCTGTATGGAATTCTCAGCAATTCCTGCTTCTACCCATGTCTTATTAATCAAAGTAAGGAATTGTGTTGAAAGTCACAGGGTGTTCCTTCTGTACCACTTGCTTGAGTAAGGAGGAGGGACTTGCTGTGTCTTCCAAGGGGCTGACAGAGTTACTGTCCCTTGTTCCCTCCCCCAGCCTCCATTTTATTGTGGAAAAACACTGCTGGAACACACCTGTGGGTAGAGGGACTAGAAAGGGATTTAGAGTTTCAAATGCCTTTGACTCAGAGATGTGAACACTTCTACTGCTCTTCCTGTCTGTCTTGTTTAATAAAGTCTTCCTTCCTTGCAAAGGAGGCTTTGATAAGAGGACATTACGTCCTCAGCTGAATCACTTGCCATGAAGCACTATAAAGGAGCTTTCTTCATTTTATTCTACCTCAAATGGTGGCTTTTAAGAAACTGTTCCCTGGTAAGAAATGCTTCTTTAACCAGTCTATATTTTTTCCTCTCTTAAATGCAAATCTACTGTGTTCTTAGCACTTTGCATTTATATGACACTTTTCATCCAAGGCTTTTAAACTGCATTGTGTTACAAGTTTGTTGAAAGTAAGAAAATTTTAGTTGAGATACATGTTTTTAATTAGACTAAACAAACAGTAACAAAATCATGGCCGTGATTCTGCAGGCTGAGCCCACTGATTGAACCCAGCTCTCTCGTGAATTCCGAACAGGGGCCTAACTTCAGATGCCTTTCCCCTGGAAATGAAGGAGCTCAGCTGCACCACATGATTAGTTTTTTAAGCAAATAACTTTTTGGCTATCAATGGAGGGAGCCCAGGAGGAATGACCTGCAGGTGTGGAGGAAAATTTAACTTCCCAACTATGCAGTACTAATTCTTTGTTCTGCTGATGCAGGATTAAAGCTCAATGGGAAGTAAAAAGATCAATGAAATTTAAGGCTTTGTCTATACCGGGGTAGAGTTTTTATGTTCTCAGCACCCATAACTGGGACCAGATTTTTCAGTTCTACTCAACTCCCACTAGATGCTTAAGTATATACTTGACATTAAAAAAACCTCAACACCAGATGCAGTGAACCCCTTAAAATCCATCCACTTATTTGTATCCCTAAGTTCTCTTTCCAGAAATGTAACTTTTTTTTTTTTCACATTCTTAATACCTCAAAATATCTCGTAAAATGTGTAGTGTGGGTGATACTTCTGTGAACTTCAGTTATTTGCAATTAATGATGTCTGGTCACTGTTGTGGAAATTCCATCAGCAAAAATCCCCAAACAGACCTCACCTACAGGTAAGCAAATTTAGGAGAGAATTAGAAATTATTCAAACTGCTTCTCAAGATGCTATGGCAACTTGAACCACAAAACTCTTTGAAGTTTAGAGCATTCTTTTATTAGTAATTCATATTTCTAATATCTGAGATTTGGGTAGATCTGAATAGATAATTTTAAACATGAAGATTTTATCCCCTAGTTTTTTATTCTAGAAGCAGCAAAGTAACTTGTTAAAGAAAGACTGGTGTGGGTTGTTTTGTTGGTTTTTTTGCTTTGGTCAGAAGTATAAACTTTCTATGACTGTCTTAGAAAGGTCCGATAAAGTGCTTGTGTTTGGCAAGCATACAAGTATATAATATTAGATGGAGATTAATTTAATAGGTTGTAACTCATATGATGGTTAGCACTCTAAGGTTCCATTATTCTAATTCTTACATATACATACATAAAAATCAGGCAAATTTGAACCAGTTGAAGTCTCCTTCTCTGGAGACATTTAAAACCCACCTGGACGAGTTCCTGCGTGACTCGTTCTAGGTGATCCTGCTCTGGTGGAGGGATTGGACTAGATGATCTTTCGAGGTCCCTTCCAATCCCTAACATTCTGTGAATCTGTGACAATACTACAGTCATTTCTGATCCCTGTGTATTTGAATTCCTCTGGAGCCAAGTCAGTGCTGTAGAATTTTGCTCTCCAGCAGCCTCTTTCCGAGTGCTGAAGGGGTGGGACTCCCCTGAAAGCGATGCCGACTTGACCCCTAGATCTGCTGGTGAGACTGCTTTACAAATTTTGCTTGTTTCACCTGAGTGGGAGAGATCATGCTGCTATAATTACACTGTTTGGCTTTGCCAATGTAGCTGAGAGCCCACGAAGAATACTTTGGCATATTGCTACGCAAGCACAATGATCACAGACTCTGTGAAAACACAGCCTGGTTGGATGGTGCAACTAGATTGACAGGTTTCCACTGCTTATGTGATTCTTTCTGATGAAGGTCAGTTTATTTTGAGTTTTGCATTCTGCTGAAGAAGTCTTTTAGTTAAGATTCCATTTCAAGGGGCTTGGAAGTTGTGGGGATTTGGGGGTTTTGTTTTTGTCTTGTTTTGAAGATATAATGAGGGCTTTGCACTGGAAGCCTGCAGCAATCCTGTTATGCTGCGATTAATGTCACTGTATAATTCTGACAAGATGAAGCCCTCCCAGGGTGCTCATTCATCATGGATCTCTCTATAGCTCTTATTTATTTATTGAACAACATGTAAGCACAGTTTCCTTTTTTGTTTAATGTATCAGCAGTTCAGTGTATGTGGACTTCAAGGTTTCAGTTTTGTTGACAATAATGAGATCATCCAGACAATTATCGTTTGATTTTCACTTCTCTAGTGAGGAAGATTAAAGAAAAGTTAAGGAGCTTTGTCTGTTTCCTGTTACCCATTTACTGAGGGGGAAGAAAAACTAACTGTTTAAAATGTATAAATTATGAGACTTTAGATCACACTCAAACAGTACGTGAGGAGACTGCATACCATTAGTTCATGGGAGCTTTGAATGGGTCAAGCTGGCTTTCTGCTTAGCTAAACTATGATTTGGATCCCCACTTAAACAGGGTAGATGAGCTAAGGGGCAGGGTGTATCCTACATGTGTACTATGCATGAGCATTTGTCCAGCTCATACACCACCAAGTTCTTCACAGTGCAGAAATTCGTTATGTGCAGAAGAAGGATCTGTCCCTAGCACCAGCATTTTGTAAGGCATCCAGGTTCCCGCAGGTTCCCGACATTGCCATCTTTCATCTGGAGAATAAAAATGGATGAGCAATTGAACATGGACTTGTAATGGGATGCCACATACAATTCTAAAATTGGGGACATGCAGTGTCATAGATCAGGCTGGGAACATGGACACTGGTCACATCCTATAACATAGTGGAAACTACTCAGATACTGCTGTAATGGGTGATACGTAAGCGTCTGGAAATAAAATTATCTCAATACAGAAGTAACACTACACCTACAAGAGAAGGTACTGGTACAGACACTTTGAGATCAGACAAAATTATCAAGAAGTTAGAGGGGATTCAGACAAGAGCCACAAACATGATTAAAGAGCATGAAAAGATGATGGTAAGAAAAGATTAAAAGAACTAGATGTGTGTAGCTATATGATGGTTAAGAAGGTGCATAAGCATCTACAGCTAATTGAAGGGTATAAATGTAAAGGAAGGAGCGTAACTGTCTGGGGTGTCACGAGGGCTTGTAACTGGGAGTAGTTGGATGAAATTAATCAAACAAAAATTTAGGTTGGGAAATTTCCAAACAGTGGACCATATGTTCCCTTCTGGCATAAAAACGTGTGAAGGGGAACAAAACACTCTGAAAGCCATGTGGCTTTTGAAGTGCAGCTGTTGTTCCACATTCCCTCCTCTGCTCTGTGAAACTAAGGGCCAGGGCCAGGTTTCTGAAGCACACATATTATCAACACAAGTGTTAGAAAAACCAGGAAATGACTAGTTAAGATTATCCACCCCTTGAAGTCCCAGTTACAAGTTGTACCTTTGCCTTTCAACCTCGCCCATTTCTACTTTCCATATGTCTCCTCCCTCCATCCAAATCTTTACTCCCACTGAGACAGAGTGTTTAAAAATTTATGTTTTTGCTTTGTTGGGAAAGTTGATTGAGGCTTTGAAGTGTATGATTAATGTGTGGACAGCCTTTCAGTTCACATTATGTTCAAGTGTGCAGTATTGAAGGATGGATAAAGAGGGGAGCTGTACAGTGTTTAACGGTGTAACAGTGTTTAATACCAGCCCTGATAAATAAATTTAGTACCTCCTTCCTCTTCAACAGCTAATAAATGTGGCTGCAGTTACCGCCCTGTATGGAGGACAGTGTGTTTCATGGTTTCTGGATAGCAAGTAGGAACGCTGTTCAGAAAGAGATTTATTTTTATACCTTGCTAGGATAAGAACTCGATGCATAATTTCTGGGTCATTTTATCTGCATGTACAAAACAAATATGTGGGTGACCTCCACTTACTGGGGTTTTGTTTGTCTTCTTGCATGTGGTGTCAGTTTGTTGTTTGCGTTACTGGGTTTGGTTTTTTGTTTTGTTTTGTTGTTGTTGTTGTTTGGTTTACAATTTTAGGAAGACTGCAAGTAACTATTTCACCAAACTTGAGTGAGTCTCACTTTTTGATGGAATTCTCAACCTTACATTGTCCTTGATGCCCTCTAAATTGCCCCACCAAATGGTTTCTAACTTCCCTCTGCTCCACACTCCCACAGCTGCAGTCCGGATTGTCCAGTGAAGAATTACTATGTCATGTTTGGGGACTAAATCAAATCATTCATATATTTCAGCAAGACTGAAATTTGTTTGTTTAAATGCATGTCTCAACATTAATTATACAGTCATTGCTGATTTCTTCTCAATAAAAGCCCCCAAAGCAGAAGGTGTCATAAAGTGATGCTATTTTGATTTTTCTGTTTGCATTTTTCAAAGGGAAATGCTTTGTCTAAAACGGTTCTCGTATTTGTAGATTTTAAAGAGACATTGGTCATTGGAAAGTAAGTAGGCCAAAGAAGTTTGAAACTAGAACAGCTTTACTAAAACATGAAAATAATAATAACAATAATAATAAAAAGTAAATATATACAAATATGTACAAACCCAGTATCAAACCCAACCCCCCCTATGGTAAATCCGTCCCCGTCCCCACTGATGCTGTGGAAGGGCCCAGCAGCAGCCGGGAACCGGGAGCTGGATTCAGGGATGCGGCCCAGAACCTGGGGCCCAGCCAAGGCCTGAGCCGGGGGCTGAGACCGGGGCCGGAGGCCTCAGGGCAAAGCTGAAGCTGCCAAGGCCAAACCCAGCGAGGAAGAGTCCCGAAGCCGAGAGAGCAGCTCGAGCTCAGGGAAATGAAAGACGAAGGGCAAAATGGGGAAAGGGACAAGAGAAGAAGGGCCGAGACCCTCGTGATCCCTCGGCTTTGTGCCAAATATGACGTAGATGGGATGGAATCCCTCGTTGGCTAATTTAGGGTCACCTGTCCTGTTTGCCCCTCCCTGAAGGTGCAGCCTTTACTTTTCTGCACCCCCCAGTGTGGTACACAAGATCTAGCAGTGACCTTGGTTTGCATACCAATCCTTGGTACTAACTATAAACATGGAGCGTTATCACTGCTAGAAGCAGACTCTGTCTGGTAAACATGCTGCTAACTTCAGACAGACTGAGCTGAAAAATAAAAATCGTAGAACAGAATGGTTCTGTTTTAACCCAAACCAGGACAGAAGTAAATGTAATTTACATTTTCCACTAAAGCAATTGTATTTAGATGAAATTTGCTGCTGATATAAAGAGGTAATTTTTTCTGGCTTGCAGTACCCATCAGTTTGGTCTACAACTGTTTGGGCCAGTCTTTACACCTTTCTATTACACTGTCAAAGCTACCGACTGTCTAAGCATTATTAGTGATAAATTCTGACACTAGTAATTGCTCTAGTTTATAAACATGTAAAAGACTGTCAGTAGCTTTGAGGTTTCTTTTATCAATGCATGCAAATAAATAACAACATATTAACCAAAACCTAGCAACGAGGGGGTTTTTTGTTCTCAAATGAACATAAAAATATTAAAACATATTCTCAAACACCAAACAATAAAATAAATAGACCTGCATATAAACTGAATTAAAATTTCATCAAAACCAGAAAGGCAAGAGAATTCTGAATTAACTGAACCTTTGCCTCCCGCTGTGTATCTAGATGTTGCTGAAGTTCACTAACCTTGATTAGTGTCGACACCAAAGGCTATATGTTATTGTAGATCAACTCTCACAATTACTGCTGACATCTTTAATCTATCTTTTTAAGCAGAAAAAGATATAACAGTCTAATGTTTAGAAGCAGGAGCTAGACAAATTCAGAGCTGATGTGCCCATTTTTAACAGGAAGAGTAAATTAAGCACTGGAACAATTTACCTAAAGACAGATTGGTTTCTTCTTCATTTGAAGTCTTTTATGGGTTATCCTTTTTGAAAAAGGTGCTGTAGATCAAACAAAAATAATGGTTTTGATGCAGAAATTAATGGTTGAGATTCTTTTGCCTACATTACCCAGATCAAATACAATGGTCATAGTAGCCTTTTCTGGTTGCAACATCTAATGATTCAGTGAGTGAATTATGTGTTCAGGAAAACAGCAATAGACAAATAAATACTGAAATATATGGCTTTAATTTGTTTGCTATTTATATGAGATATCCTTATCTTAAATATTTTCTTTGAAGAAGAGCAAAAACCAAGATTTTCAGACAATTTAACAGACATGCTGCTTCACCTACATTATTTCAGTAAATGGAAAGATTTTGTGATAATGTTCCCACATGAAGTTTTTTCAAACAAAAAACGAGCTTACAATTGGAATAATTCCTATCACATTTTCAAGATTTTCTAACTTCTAAAAACTGCCTTAAAATGTGTTCACAGACATAGTGATGTATTTCCTGTTCTGTTTCACCAGGACGGCGTAAGAGAGAGGTTTGATTAATCTGCAGACGTAGAATTTGAAGAGAGCAGGTATAGTGAGTGTATACACTTTTTGATTTGTTTTATCTTATTTTGGTTTTAGTAATAAAATGCAATGACGTAAGTCAATTTGTTAACAAAGCAGATGGGGACTTGGTGAATCACCTTGATAGGTTTCAGAGATGACTTTTTAATTCATTGCAGTTCTTAAGCTATTGAAAGCAGAAACTGAATAAATTATATATTTTAAAAACAATAACAGCAAACTCATGTCTAATGAGTTCATGGAATGATTTCAAAGTAACATTGCCTCTGGTGGAGAAATGGGAGCCGCCTGCTTTCCAAGTGGGCTGCACCTGTGCAGCTCTCACTGAGGTTAAAAACATATCAAAGGGTTTTATCTGTGCAGGGCCTTCTGGGACGTGCTAAGTGGATTCAGAAGTTGGAGAAGGTTCAGCACTCCTGGCATTATGTGCTCTGTTACTGTTGGTCCTTGTTTCCTGTTAATTGTGATACTGCCAGAGAAAGACCTTTTTTTTCTGGTCTCATATAAATAATAAAAAGAGCCTGCAGGCATGGGATCTGATGCCTTTTCTTGCTGTGGATATGCACTCATCTGGTTTTGGTGCTCAACATCTAATAGCTGGCATATGGACAAAGCCCCGCATTCTGTGCAGCTCCCTCAGCTTCTCATAATCAGCAGTTGAGATCCATTATTTCAGCAGGTGTGTTAATATCTGTGAGCATGGCTGCCTCACGCTGCAGAACTGGAGATGTGTGGCTGTGACCTCTCACATAAAAATGTTAATAAAATTATTACTACACTGAATGGATTACATTGCTATTCTACAAAATGGCCAGTGTCCTTGGGGAAACACATGAGGTGAGACTCTCTGCTTTATACTGCAGTCAAATGAACTGCATGATAAAATGAATGATAAATGCCAGATTATATAAGTGCTGCGCATGTATATGCTCTGGAGGACCTACTTGTCCTCAGGAATGCACTTGTACGCTGAATGCTTGTGCCTTTTTCCTCAGTTTGTACTTCCTATCATTATCCTATGTGCTCAAAGTGATGTAATTGGTAGAAACCAGATATTGGAAATATGAGCATAGGCCCGGTCTGATTGGATTTCTCTTACAAAACACATTCAGCAAAGAGAATCTTGTGTACAGCTCCCATCGTGCTCCACCTCTGCCATTAACGGTAAAGTTTGAATAGGACGCGTCAGTAGCAAGCTGTTGGAACGAAAAGATGCTGGCAGGAGCAGGAGGTTGGTAACATCCCATAATGTAGCTATTATGAAAATGCACATATCTTTAAAGATGTATTTAAATTTCAGAGTAGTTTCTTCCTCTACAAACAAGAAATTCCAGTATCACATTTAGCACCATTGCCCTCACCAGCTGCCATATTTTTAATAAGAAAATCAGAAGCAGCATTTATCTTTGTACATCTGTTTCCATGTTACAAAATTACATATCACATGATGTACAGAGAGACTGAGTTAGTAATGCCTGTAGAAACTTTAATGTTTGTACTTGTATTTCTTTATTTTTAGTCCGGCCTGCTCTTGTTTCGTTCTTTGCAATTTGCTTCATTTCAAGAGGCAGAGCCATTCAATTGTCTAGTTACGGGAGAGTTGCAAGTTTATCTTATGACAATGTTGGTATATAAGACTCCCAGCTAAGAGCACAGTCTTGAGGTTGTTTATTCCCCAGAACATGAGGACTATGGATGTGAACAAGCCTCTGCAGCATAAGGCTACATTCTTGCAAGCTTAATGAGACTAGGGGGTTTGAAAGAATGGAGAGCTACCACTTCGCCAAGGCTCTCTTTGAATGGACATTTTTATGCAGTGTTGCTTAAATCTCTGCTATCTGAATTGTGATGGCTGTAACATGTTGCTCAGAAAGACATATAGCAAGGCCCCAGTGTAGATGAGCTTGGAAAGTCCAACTGAAATGAAGGAACATTGTTCATTAGAAATGAATAACCTTGAGCTCGGGGTCAACATATTCTGTATATACATGAGTCTTGATTAGATGTAGCAAGAAGGTAGCAATCCTAACAGTGCAGAAAGCACACTTACCATCTTCCTTTTTCCCCAGAGGAGTGCTGACATGCTATGGTG